>KN729020.1:0-10243 GCA_000816745.1 Ancylostoma duodenale
ATATATATATATATATATATCGCAATTGGGGCAGCCACTTGGAGTATGTGCAAAGCTCCATGCCTACGAAATTCTTAGGAAATTGAAACAGAGGGGGAAATGGTAATTAAGTGAGCTTGAATAAGAAGTCCTCATTATTGATTGTGTGCGTTCTGCCAGTTTGGCCGTGTTGCCAGCTCACGGCCTCTTTTACTCGCGATTTTCTCAAGGATTCTTCCTCACATGTCAACATGTGAAGCCACTTTCCGATGCAATGATACATCCCCCGTTTGTTGTTGCCACCGCACTTTTTACACACCACTTTTTACATATGAGCATAATGTAGAAATTCACAGCAAATTTAGGCAAACTTGAGCAAAAATGTGGGCAAATTCACAGCGCGCGGGCAGTACCTATAGTTTTGCCCTCTTGTATATATAGGGGTATCAAAAAGTTTCCATCCTCCGCTCGCCTATCCCATCCCATATTTTTGTACAATTTTGGGAGCATCATGTAGGATGAAGCCTTTCATGTTATTAGGGTGTAAAACTATAGATGCGCGTTTTCGCGCGGAAGTAAATTTCTCCTAAAAAACGTTAGCAGAGAGCCCCAATCAAAATTGTACATACAGTTACTCTCAACTACCGTTCCGCATCCTTCATGCAGGAAATAAGGTTCTCTATTGGGAAAGTCACTGCGCTGTGAGTGGAAACAGCCGCTTAGCCGAACTCCACCTTTTTCGCGGTCTTTGAAATTTTTCTTCGCGAGGAAAAATTCCTAGCCAGAGCTAACATGTGGTCTGATAGTGGGGAGTCGTGCCTACGTGGCGACTGAGACAGGACTTGCCAACTTAGTTCTCCAGGTTTTTGTTGGGTATTTTCCCTCGCCTTCGAATGGGTCAAGTTGTGACAATTTTCTGGTAATCGATGTTCTGACAAGAAGATGATGAACTGGCTGAGTTACGTGACCCCGTTGTTGATGGTATAGATGTGCCGTAACGGTCTGCATGGAACTTAGCCCCTCTTATCGAAACACTTTTTCAACATTTTACCATGAAGACAACGTCTTCTTCGGTACATGGGTAACCATGTTTGCAGCTATATGGCGTTGCTCTCTTTTGCTGAACCGCAGCTATTTTTTGCGAATGATTTCGTAATATGCCTCTTTCCTAATCGGTACTGAACTCCTAAGAAACTTATTATTCAAGGTACTACATAGAAGAATTTGTCTAACGGGGGTTTCTACCACAACCACACCACTCTAGTTGGCTGCCTTTCAAATTTTTTCAAAAATCAAACGTTGAGTTTTCCCAAAAAGAAATATATCAGTGAATGCGCAAGAAATTGCTCTTCACGATACTACAGAAAATTGAGCATATGCCTTTAATATCACTCTGATAGAGACGAAAAAGTGTGCGCGCATTTATAGTTTTACATCCTAATAGTTTGCAAAGTTTTTATGAGATTTCGTTAGACCTCACAAAAATAAGAACGTTTTATTCAAGCCAAAGTATGGTTATCGCCCAAAAAATGTTTGTCCGGCGAGAAGCAACCAACGCATTTTTGTTTTGTAAACGAACATTATTAGACAAAATCTAAATCCTCACCTAAATTCTAAACAAAGAGGATGTCTTCTAGCATTCCCACATGAAATTCTGGAACTCAATGTTTTTGATGGAGTGACAGTCGGTCAGAAACGGAGCGACCTCTTATCAACGAGAAGAGGAAGAACGGAGACAGATTACTGCGATAATTTTGACCTTCGCAGAACATTGAAACCTCTTAGGCGTTCACCAAGAAAATTCCAGTTGAATATTCAAAGAAGATTTTTAGGGGTTTTGTAGAAAGCGGAAAAGACATTCTGTATCTTGACTGCAGATAAGTGGCGAATCCACTGCCAACATTTGAACCCCCAAGCGCGAAGTGGTGGGTCATGACGGGCAGATCTCTGAGACCAGTGCGATCGAGCACGGAACCGGGGGTGAAAACGCCTTGCCAAAATTTTGGTGGGATGGAGAAAAGATCGTGTCACTTAACTACCTGTACGTATACCCCAATGAAGTAGATAATTACAATGCTACTCTGCTCCACCCAACGAGCCAAAAAATATTCAACCATGGAATTCAGTCTCTTCATCATCCTTTTCATTCTTTTCACAAAATTGTGAGACAACCTTTTCACAAAATTGTGTTGCTTCATGACAATGCAAATGCGTGTCGCTAATTCAGCCAGTTCGTAGATGGGGTCGAGGGACTAGCTATTAGAATCCGTGAGGAAACCTGAAACGGCTCCTCAGCGGAACAGAACAAATAACGAAAAAGAGTCTACGTTCGGTGTTTATATTCGGGTGATAAAAACTCTTATAAAATTGGATATGTCTAAGAAAATGACAAGACGAAGAGTGTTTTGGTCGAAGAAGAGTGAGCGATGCCCATTTATTTCCTTTAGAAGTGCACTGCGATAGCTAATCTGCAAGTAGTCTCGGCCCGAAACTTTCTGATCCCCTGTATATATTCATTTCTTTTCTTCACCTCACCTCTTCTGCGATGGTTCAGCCTACCATTTTCAACCTCGAAATCACTACAATTACATGATTACTCACCAATGGCTGTCTGCCCTTCGGAGGCTGCGCGGTGCAATGAAATTCGCTCGTTTCCATCCAAGATGTCAAGGCGAGCACCATATTCGTGCAGTAGCTAAAAACCTGAGGAACATGCACGAATTCATAAAGGAAGCACTTCCGCTAATGTGCTTCAGAATTTTCAAAAACATAGTAGTACTGACACTAGCAGCTTCCATATACCCGTTGTCGCACACCAGATACATAGGGGTGTTGTGATTGTTGTCCTCCTGATCCACCATATCGGGATAGTGAGCACCTTCTTCGGCCTTTCGCGCACGATATATCTCCAGCAAATACTGAAACGGCAGGTGATATGAGGCGCAAAATATGTATCGTGCCCCAGGATAAACTTGCAAACTTAAGCAACGCTTGCCTGCACTCCCCAGCAAACTGTATTATTGCCCACTGTTGTCATTGGTTACTTCATAACGTGTTAAAGAATTAAAAATTTGGAACAGTATATTTTGTACATACAGTACTTGCCAAAAAGATATCACCTTTTCAATTTTTTTATAACTTCTTTCTATGTCAAGCCTGAAGTTTCCAATTTTAGCAGATAATGTGGCTACTTATTGCTGATGCATAGAGCTACTATGATCCTCCCTGCTCTTGCAAATTTTTGTAAGAATTTTTTTTACTTAAAAAAGTCAAAACCCCTGATTTCGCAATACCCACATTCAGCTACTGTGCGACTTGTAGTGCTGGAATTTTAACCAAAATCGAACATTACCGAGGGAAAACATTCATATTCAACCGAATTTCAATGAATTGAGAGGGAATCTTGATCTCGGGAGCTCAGTACACATCACCATGAAATTAGCCTCGTTCGGCAATTTCAGCGATTCTGGATCGCACTTACAGCTCTGTTTCAAGCTGGGTCTTGTTCTGCAAGATGTTTTAGCTCAAGCAAAAAGAGATTACTTGTACTTAGTTTCGAAGGATGCTCAGTTATTCCAGATGTCCTAGCCAGACTCATGGTCACCAGTAGTGCACATCACAGGTTTCAAGCTTTGGTTTTTTATTTTGGGGGAGAATTAAGTTTTGATGAGGGGTCGTTATTTGTAATGATGCGCATAATTTTCTAGGATACATCACAAAACGATAGATACCCACCATGTCTCGAATTAGGTAAAATATAGCACGCTGAAATGACATGATCTTAAGCAAATGTCGGAGGACTGAGGTATCGTGTTCCATTTCTACAACAGCGAGCTAAGTGAGCTCGAAATCGGTTGTGGGTCTCATGTAAAGCGGTCATAAAATCATGTTCATCACTATAAAGGCTGAATCTTTGGAATAGAACATGGAATCTCACAGCCTCTTACAAGTGACTGCTGCTGTTCACTTTGAGTCCTCTTAACTCATCATAATCGGGAACATTCAGATGCCAGCGTTAACCCAGATAGTCCAGCAGTCAAGCCTTTTCATGAAAAGTGAACATGCCCTCAATTATTTATTTATTTATTTATTTATTTATTTGCATGCACATAAGTGCGCTATGGAGTGGTGGATCACGAGCACAAGATCACCTTATGAACATTTCTTTCTTCACCAAAATAAAAATGCAAAGCTTGATACCCGTGAAGTGCACCACTGGTGACAATGTGTTCGGCTAGGATATCTGGAACGGTTGAACATCCTTCGAAACCAAATACAGGTAATCTCATTTTGCATGAGCTGAAACATCGTGCAGAGCAAGACGCAGCTTGAAACGGTGTCGTAGCTGCGATCCAAATGGCTAAAATTGCCGTAGGAAGTCAATTTAAAGTGATGTCTACTGAGTCCGAAGATGTCAAGATTTCCTCTCAACTCACTGAAATTCGGTTAAATATGAACTATTTCCTTGGAAAAGTTTGATTTTAGTGAAGATTCCAGCACCACATGTCGCACAGTAGCTGAATGTGAATAGTGCGAATCAGGGGTTTTGACACTTTTAAGTAAAAAAATTTTTCTCACAGAAATGCAGTGTGGACCTTAGTTGCTCTTTGCTCTTCAGCAACGAGTAGCTACACTATGTGCTAAAATTGGAAACTTCAAGCTTCACATAGAAAGAAGTTATAAACAAAAGTTGAAAAGGTGATATCTTTTTGGCCAGTACTGTACGAGGGCGGTTTGAAAAGTTTCCGGAATGACCATGAAAACAAAACAAATCGGATGCACCCAATATTTTATCTAATAAAACAATCCTCTCGAATCTCCACAAGCGTGGTCCGGTCTGTTCTCAGTTTTTCATTCTCTACCCAAAATAGAATTTTTTGAAGTACTTAGAATAACTGAGTGACGCCACGATTAAGTCGTCGCTTGATTGGAATCTCTTCCTACACGGGGTGAACTCAAGTTGGAAAGATAAGCAGAAGATGAAGAAGTCATTGCAAAATTATCATTTAGTGAGGTGCAATTTTGAACTCCATTATTACAAGTCTTTTGATAGGCCATAGCACATGCTTGAGCGGTCATGCTGACATGGAGGGCCAAATCTTTTTTCTTGGTCAAACGCGCGCGTGTTGCTCGGATTATTACATCGGGAGCTTTGAAAAATATCGGCTAATATTCAGTTACAGTAGCTTTTCCATCAATCATTTAAAACTCCCAAAACAGACGCCGTCTCCATTCCGCCTCAGTGAATGGTAGTTTTTTCTTCAGGACCCGTTCTTCGTATCTAATCTACTCTTTTCAATGCATCTTTTGTGACCAAAGTGTAGCGCTTAATCTAATCTTTAACAAGGATCACAATTTTGATTTGTTTTTGCATTAAAACATTGAAAATAGTTGGGTGATTTGGTGGTCATTGGTCATTGGTGGTCATTCTTTAGTGGTCATTCCGGAAACTTTTCAAACGGCCCTCGTATGTTTTGGTTTTTGTTTCGACACATCACACATGTGTTTTGATTTTTGATAGAAATAATAAAACCATAATGGGAGTGGGAGTCGGGTCCATCGTTGTGATAGGGATGATCCGGCGCCCTAAGTGGTGGGAGTCGGGTCCACCGTTCTGATAAGGGTGCGCCGGCATTCAAAAGTGGAGAAATACGGCGGTGCGGGTCCGTTTCTGGATCAGGGATATGCCGATACTCGCTTCGACCTCCCTCAGAACCCCTGGAACAAGTTGCAAACAAGGATTTCTCCAAAACATCTCACAAACAAGCTCAAATAAAGTTGTTTTCAAGCTTTTGCTAAAAACAGCTTGCAAACTATTATGACGTCATCGCCAGCCTGGAAAAAATAGTAGCAGACTAGCTTTTCATTTTGCAACTATTTTACTAGGAAGTCAAAACAACTATTTTACCAGCTTTCTCCAAAAGCAGCTATTTTACTAGATTTGTGCTGATACTCTCTCGCTATCACGTAGAAATGAAAGAATCGTTCGCGTGCGGTAAGGTATTTTAGCGGTCCCGTGTGATGAAGAGCGGCAGTTACTTCGCTTTCGTACAAAGCGTGAGTTGTAAGTTTTAAGACTTCGTCTCGATTTTTTGAAGTTCCTCAAAACAGGTATTCAAATAATCCACTCCACTCATTCAGTTGCTAGTGAGGCTATATCCTAGAACTCTCGAGAAGATAGCGCCTTAAGTTTTCATAATTTACTTCCTCTTATCTATGCACCAATTCACTGGCAGTATTGTGTTGTTCACGACCTTTTAAGGAAGATTTGCAAATTACTCATGACTACTATGTATAGATCGGTTAAAGAAGACCATTTCAACAAGCTTGATTTCTTTTCTCAGCATCAATTCTGTAGCATTAAAGGCAAGTTTTCTTATTAAAAAAAACCATTTAAATCAATAGACTGTACACTGAATTGGAACTCCTCTGATAACTGTGCAGCACGAACGCAGCCCGAACAGCGTAGTGCGTCAATTAGGAACCCTAGCGGCATTTTCTCGCAGCTGCTGCCGTCTTCCCCTCAGTTGCTCCTGTAAAGAGGAAAGCGTGAGCAGCAAGGGCAGGATGGCAGCAACTAGAAGGAGATGCTGCCAGGGTTTTTACTAGACGCATTATGCTGTTGGGCCGCGTTCGTGATGCACACTTATCAGAGTCCCTCTTCGGGCATTTAATGTAAAAACGATTTCCTTTCGAATTTAAGACATGTTTAGACAATCTCAAACCTCGGCTGAGTGGTTTACGACTACGGAAAGTGAAGAACTAATGTGAGCGGTAGCCGAAGATCGTCCAGTGACAGTAAACCATGAGAATCAGAGGAGCGCATTGGATTTTATCGCTTTGGTACCAGTTGTTCTTAGATTTGTGACTGGATCGCCACGTACTATTTGGAGACGCTTGTGAATGCCACCAATAAAAAGTTGTATCTTGAATGAATGCAATCCACAAAACCTTCCTGTTCTAACGAGTTGGATTCGGAGAACAACTATTTTACTAGCTATTCATTTTTACAACTATTTATCAAGGAAGTGGCGAAAAATAGTATTTTACCAGCTTTTGAGAAACTATCAGATTGTTGCAAAAATAATTGCCGTTTTGTGGTATGCTCAACTAAACTTCTTTCTTCTGACCAATTTAAGCAACTTCAGCCCATCTTATGTATCCATCTGGTAGTGCTTTTCTTCCTCTTTCAAATGCAGCCTGAACATTCTGGCTAGCTCCTCCCTGAGCATTTTTATGAGGTCGCGAACAGATGATGAGCCGACGCGATTTTTGGGTGATTAGGTTTGATGAATTCAAACTCGATCATTCTTCGTCGGAGGTATGCGGTAATCTTGCATTTGTTTTGGCTTGGAATCGCCTTCCCAACGGACAGTGAGCTAGAGGTTAGCGAAGTTCTCCGTCTACGATTTTAAACTCAAATGTGACCATGGTCGTGGTCGCTGGATGTCGCTAGACGATCAGGCGGCAATCAATAAGGTAAGAAATGTGCGGACGTGAATACCACACGATCTGACTGATGACCAATGTCTTACCAGGAGTGACATCTTTTCTAAGTTAATTTCTCGTCCAATAACGACTAATTTCTAGACAACATAGGAGCTATGCATAAAGCTCGGTTCCCGTACGATAACAAGAAATGCGAATGGGTATGGGTGAAGACGATTTCCCACTTCTAATTTTTCCCAAACCAGAACTTCTCTCTAGTGGGGTTGTGTCAGGAGTTTGGTGGTGCTATAGGGGTGTGATTGACTGCACCTTTCTACAACCTGGTCAAACGGTGACAGCAGAGTCCTACTGTAGTAATTTCGAGTTGAGATCCGCAAATCTGCTATAGTTGTGGTCGATAGTGGTGAACAAATGCTGGTGTTCCCCTGCTCCAGGGTAGCGTTAGGCCACACATTCAAAAACTTAGCCGGTAAAAACTGATGCTGTAACGCGTTGAGGTTCTCACTCAATGCCCTTATTCCTCAGACCATTATCCTACTGTGCATCATTTTTCCGGGCTCCAGATGCATTTCTGCAACAGCATCAGACTGCTGATCTGGAGCGTGCTGAAATCACCTTTCAAAAGTTTGCTGATTTTCGTAACCTCAGTTTTAGCTGTAGAGGCATGCAGTCATAGCTGAACTGTCGAGAAGGATCTAGCGAATTGAACGGTTGTCAAAATGTTGAAAAAGGTGGTGGTTAAGCCGAGTTACAACATTTTGAACTGAAGGGTCCATTTCGGCAATTAATTTCGCAACAACCTAATAGTTTCAGATGCGATCTGAAACTAGCTTCTCAAAAGCTGGTTAAATAGTTGTCACAGAGGTTCTGAGTTCCGTCCTACATTTTCTTCTAACAGCCTGGATGTAAGACTTCTACATTGTATGCCTTCCACATTCCCCTCTCCAATCCCATTCGCGTCTGAATCGACCACCCTCTTCATTCCGTTTACATACACCGACAGACCCTCATCACTTCAATTTCCACAACTGCCAACTGTACATAAATCATTTCATGGTATCTTTTGCACTGAATCGGTCACATCCAATTATTCGTAGCCCCTGGGGCTGTGAAAAATGCGAGGGGCTGTGAAAAATGCGATCAACAGAAGTCTGGAAGTCCGGCGTCGTCAATGGCTCTCCGCCTTCTTCCACACAAGAAACCAATGCTCTTGTCAGAGATTTCTGCTCGCTGTAAGTCAAAATGTTGACCCACCCGAATTCTGGTTCCGTCAAATTTTTGAAATTTTTCTCTTCCAAGGAACGATTGGTCCACGGACACAATCAAAGTTTTGGTAGTGTCAGACCTTGGCTATGAGGCGGTTATTTGAAGGACACCGAAATCCAATTTGGGAATGCGTGCAGTCGAAAAACTGATTGGCACCATGAATTTCTTTTCAGTTACCCAACTTTGAGGGTATTTTCGAGAAGACTTTTTCTGCACGGATGAAACCGAGGGGGAGAGCAAACTTTCTCTGACGGTACTCCATGAAGTTTGATGCAGTTCTACAGGTGATATACCTTGTCCATGTTAGTACAACATGCAGAAGAAAATTCATCATTTACGATCTATGACCTTCCAAATTTACTTGGAAATCGGAAGTTGAAGGAACCCAAGCAATTCTTGGATCTTTGGACGCGGAATGGATTGCTCTTAAAAATGAACACACATTTACCTTCAAAAATTCCAACGCAGTTGAGAAATACGAGCACAGACAGCAGACATTTATAATTCATTAACCTAATATCATGATCATGACCTATAATAAAACGCTTAGTCTGTGTGTGTAAGTATGTCTACATGTCTGTGTGCCACGAAGTTCGTTCATCCCGTTTTGAAGGCACTGTAGCGCGGTTCTCCTATTCCAATTTCCAAACACCAACACAATCTCCTATTCCAAAGAACGACTTGAAGTGAGGGGTACCCATCGCGAGCACTAGCATGCGCGTTTTCTTGCTCCCCATATTAGCTTCCATGCTCTAGCTAGTGTGTTTTGTTCAAAAAACGACTTGTTCAGTTTAGTTCATTAAATTGCAGCATCGAATGAGCTAGCCTTTCTACAGCCAGTTCAAATGACTACACCTCGGTGACGTCTCGTAGAGCTCTTTGTATTTCAGCAAGTCCTGCCAGATCAAATTCGAAGCGGAATGAAGCGTCATGTACACAACAATATTCTAAAAATCCAGAGCATGTTTACGGGTCACTCAGATATCTTTCTCCTAGAGCAAGAAAAAAATTCAAAACTTTTTTTTGCCACGATATGCCCCACTGACTGCTCCGCAACTAGTTGTAATATTCGGAGTTTTCCAAAATTCAACAGATTTGGCTAGAACTAGGGTACCGTCAGGAGTAACACCAGCTTCTATATAGAGCTGAGAGAGCGAGCTGGGTGGCAGAAAATTGCGTAGTTGGTCAATGCTAAACTGCTGTCAAGTATGCTTCGCAGATGTCAACCACTGGTCATCGGATACACATTTTCTGGCATAAATGGGGTGAATCTGCTGTGATGAAGCCGGTTCTTGCCGAGATCCCACAGACAAAGCGTATTTCGTGGGACAATGTGAATTTTACCGAATGATAGATTTCGACCTTTGTGAATAAAAATTTATTCCTGAAATAAAGGGTGCACCAAATCGGTGGGTTTTTAAATACATACTTCCATTCCGCACTAGTATTTACAACTCATATAAAAATTTGAACTTTCTAGGTCTATTGTGAAAGAAGTTACAAACGAAAAACCATTTGTTGCAATACTTCTGACGGCGACTGTATATAT
>KN729021.1:0-17852 GCA_000816745.1 Ancylostoma duodenale
GCGGATATCCTCGCAGGTTCTATTCCTGTCAGCGCTCGAATTTTTGTATCTTTCTTCCAATTGCTTCAGCAAGTGGGAACTTATTCTGATACATTTATGAAAACCTATTCCATGGAGTTACGGGTTTCCATTTAGAACTGAATGCTATCGAAGCATTTTGAATACTATATTGGTGTTCAAGGCGGAAACAGTACACGTATGTAACTAACTTGTCACCAGTTTGAGTTGTCACCGGTGGACATCTCTTCACATTGCCACGCTACTCACTGGTTCTTAGCATACCTTTGATCAAGGATCCCAAGTGGGCTATTCCAGTGAGCTGCTATCTGGTATCCACGGATTCGGGAAGTCTCTGGTTATTGTCGAAATAAACCGATTTTGAACCCTCATTGTAACTTCCTCGATCGATCCGTTGTAGAAGTCCATCAACCATTTTTTCCTCGAATTAATACTTGGCGACTCTTTGATAATCATTTCACGCCACACTCGACAACAGGAGCACTGGATATCGACGAGTCGCTGTGAAGCTTCTCGATTTTGGACAGAGTTTTCTCGGAGCGACGTTCTCTACAGGCACAACTATATTCTTCTTTTTCCAGGGCGTCAATGTTTTTTTCACCTTGCAGGCGGAGTTCTTTCATGCCACATCTACGAATATAGTGTGTCGAAAAGTTGCTACGATGCTAGGTGATGACAGCAGGACGGTGGATCTGAGGGTGGATTGTGGCGAAAACCAACGGCTCAAAATGCATGACCAGGAGCTGGAACAGCTGAACAACAGGAAAATACAAAGAGTTCCAGGAGTAACTCGAATTCTTCCAGTGCTCAAAAAAGTTTGCGACGCGCAGTTGTGCCAGTAGTTTTGATGCACCATCTCCAATGATTCCTTGAAAATTTGTGCCCACTGCAGCGGTATTTTCCAGTGGCACAATGAACCTGTCATTATCGTGCAGTTAATTTTTTGTTTGTCTCCTTCCTAAAACACACATTGGCTGTCGCTCTGTGCACCTTATCGCTAGTTAGTTTTTTATCTGCTCCTAAAAATTGCAAATTGTTGGCTTTTGCAGCGACCTTGCCATGTCCTCCAAGAAATGGAATTGGTCAACGATAAGGAATATTATCGCATTTTGGTGAGTACAACGTTGTCCAGTAATTGAGGTAGAAGTATTTTCCGCGCTTTGTAGGCAACCTTCAGTATTCTTTGTTTTTTCTAAATCGTTATCGCATAAACACGTGACACAGGAAGCTCAGTTGTGAAAGATAACATGAAGCTTGGGTGTTCTTATGTCTCACAGGGAAACGATGTACCAGTTGGTGGCTAGGAGAATCTTCCGAAATTGGAGGAATTTTTCAAAATTGTCTGCCCAAGCGAACTGAAATCATAGGCCAAACTTCACCCTAGATTTCCTGTGGTTCGAAAGAGAAAAGGCGAAATCGCCAAAACGTAAGCCATATTAAAGAATGAAAGTGTGCAAGTAGCAGGTTTAGCCAAAGCACGATCCATGAGATAGGGATTGACATCAAAAGATCCAATAATGTCGTTTTTTTCGCCAGTTGGATATTTGCGCAGTCAGTTATTTGTCCTAAACTACAGCCTTTCTACATCTCATAAAGATAAATAACCACTGGAAAATGTGTAGCACTTAGCAAAGAAGTCACTAAGAAATCAAAACATCGTGAAATAACCTATGCCAGTGGAGAAAAATTTGGAGAAAATTGAAATTTTAAGGAAAAGTAGTTCGAACACTTGCCAAACAGCTTCACATTCCGTAAAATGCAAATGGGAGGACATTACATCTAACAGAAATAGCGAAATATACAAAAAAATCACGGAAAAAAACTTAGAAAGGGAAAAACAACTGAATTTCACCGAGATCGCAGCAAAACAGCTGTCTCTATTGCAATTTGCACAGCAAACAACTAGCGGAAAACTCGTCCAAATTGACAGCGGGCACAGAGATGTACCAGTTACTGCGCTGAACGCAGTGGGTTTCCATTGTTGTTATTGTATAGGAACCATTCGGACTGCGCTAAAGGACCAGTAAATGTGAAAATCTGAAAGTTTCCGTGGGTGCTGTCTTTGTGCAAGAACTATGGTCTCGCAATTCTTAGAGCCTTGTCGATAGAAGAAATATACAATAAATTATCTATCAAACGACTTTCAAATTATTTCCGCGTTTTTATCATTTTGGTCACTCTCAAAATTTCAGGATCTTTGGGTTATGCAACAATTACGGGTATGTAATTATGTTGAGTGCAGCGGAGGACATCATGGTCATTCAAGAAGGAGGCAATGTAACTAAGCAGATACAGAATTGTGAGGTCAGCATTGCAAAAAAAAATCAATTTTTAATATTTTGAAAGGATGTAGTGAGTGCACGGCCTTTTTCCACGTCATGGATTGAATTATTAAATTGAAGAATGTCAACTTTTCTAGGACCACATCACTGCTCGACATTGCACAGCTATTTCTACTGGAGCTGTTCTGCTAGCAGACAACCTTCCATCGCTTTTCGTTAAACTCACTTTTCCATTCTTTATGCATCGAATCCCCTTTGTGTAAGTGCAAAGTTTGGCATAGTAAATTATATGCAAGAACATACCTGGTTTTTAGGTTTCGTCACTTACTCGTTTGTCTTCTCCAAGCGTCAAGCTACTTCGTAGTTGCCTTCTCTGTAAACGTCCCAATGTCTTTGGCTGGTGTCTGCTTTGCAGCTTTTGGATCTGGGATTGGAGAAATTAGTTATCTTGCATTGGCCTCACACTATCCCACGTACGTTTTCTCATTGAATGGGATAATTTCAAACAAGGGGACCAATGTCTTAGTATCCTCAGAATCCCAAAAAACGAGTTTCTGATCGCAACTAAAATTTGCTAGCCCAAAAGCTTGTCGACAACTTGTTTTCACACTTCCTTGTCGACAAGTTGCCTGCCCAAAAGTTTGTCGACAACTTGTTTCCATAGATCGTCAGTAAAAAAAGGCGAGAACAAGTTGTCGACAAGCCTTTAGGCGGACAATTTGTCAACAAGGAAGAGTGAAAACACATTATCGACAAGCTTTCGGGCGGACAACGTGTCGGCGAGGAAGTGTGACAACAAGTTGTCGACAAGCTTTCGGGCGGACAGCCTGTCGGCAAGGAAGTGTGAAAACGAGTTGTCGACAAGCTCTTGTTGGAGCAAGTTTCAGATTGTCATGCTTGCCCACGAGAGTTGTCCAGTTTCATAAGTTTCTAGTTAGAATTGAGTGAAAGGTTTCATTAATCAACAAGGTAACAGTACAACAAGCAACAGACTGGCCTCCACCTCTGTTTGAGTAGGAGGGGCCCTGCGGAAGGGCAAATATCTGACAAGATGCGATCAGAATCTTGTTTTTGGGGTTCTAAGTCAGACCATTTCCAGGTTAGCAATAGCTGCATGGTCCTCAGGAACTGGTGCTGCAGGCCTTTTAGGATCTTTTTCATACGCATTCCTAACAGACAGGTCAATGGCAGATCTTCAGCCCAAGGTGGCTCTACTCATTCAATTGTTCATTCCCATTGTGTTCGCCATTACGTGAGTTTCCTATAGTTTCCGACTTAAGCCCTGTGCATACCCATTGCTCTTGCATATTCTTTAGTGCCTAAACCGTGAGTCGCAAATAAAATCCTCTCTCATCAGAGATAATTGAAAAAATCTTGAGGAATGAACAAAAGAGGCGAAGAAGGAGCAGTTTCACCTGTTTTTGATAATCATATGAGCACTCGGGGTCCAGCTCTTTCAGTACAATTACCAATTTAGGTACTTCTTTGTACTAGTCGTACCCGAAGATGTTCATCAGCCAGGATGGAATCCTAAAACGTGGATAGTACCAGACCATGGACATGTGGGCTATACGCTTTCCTCACTACTAATCTACTTGTGCTACTTGGGAAGATTTTAAGATTTTTGTCGTTCAAGGAGCATGAAGTACGTAACACGGATGACGAAGGAGAAGAAGAATGTAAAGACAATAACACCACTTCAAATTTGAAAGTTCCACAAAGGAAGCTCACATTCATCGAGAGAGTACGGCTCATAGTGGTCAGTTTGAGTTCTGGTTTCTCAGGCCTCCATAACATTGCTTTCTTGGTATGCGAAGCGGAACGCTGAGGTTATAGTGCTTTTTCCTCAGTGTAGCTGTTTAATAGGTGATGCAGCTGTTTACTCGGTGATGTAGAGGTTTATCCGAAAGGGCCTCCGCCTTCAGCGGATAAACTGCTCCTGATCATGTTAAAGCTAGCAAAACACGTATTTCAATTCGAGCTTGGCAATGAGCCGTACCTTTGAAGTTCAGCTTTACCTGACTTTTTTGTTGTTCCAGCCACTTCTGCATCTTATGATACCGTTATCATTCGTGTACATTGGAGAATATTTAATAAATCAAGGAGTGGTAAGTATGCACTTTTACAGACACCCCGTTCCCGATCATTTCATGGAAGTGGAAAATAATTTTTTTTCAGACACAACTAGTCATATTCAACTGCCATGAAGGGTTCCACTTGACATTGGGTGCTCAGTATCGATGGTATCAGGTAAGATAGTGGGGCCGTAATAATTGCGCTAAAACGGACGGTTGTTAAGGAAACAGTGTAAATAATAGCAAGTGAGCGAGGTGCGTTTTTTGAATGTCCTCGTACAAGATAACGAGTGGGTGCCTATGTCGAAACGATGCTGTTTATTGTTGCATTAACAACAAACTGTCGAGTAACTCTTCACACTTCAAATCGATGGGAGTAATCAATAGGGTCAGAATTGAAGTGAAAGATTCTTTCAGGTACTTTATCAGCTTGGAGTGTTCATTTCGCGATCATCTGTGAAACTTTTCGCGCTGCCAACGTGGTCGCTTTATCTTCTGCCAGTTCTGCAGGTATTCATATCTTTGTAGAACTTTCGAATCTCATCAATAAACCTTCGTTATTTCACCAGGCCACCAACTTCTTTTTCTTCTTCTTTGAAGCAATTTACTGGTTTGTACCTAGTATAGGTATAATTTTTGCTCTCATTGTTTTCGAAGGCCTATTAGGAGGCGCAGCATACGTGAACACCTTCGACAAAATCCACAAAATGGTAAGTATCCAGTAAACACGTAATAATAACTTGAGATTCAAGCCTTTCTCTTGCAGGTTCCTGCAGATGTACGAGAATACTCGTTGTCGGTCGCCACCGTTGGGGACTCCATTGGTATAAATTTTGCTGGATTCATGTCTATTCCAATACACAACTTCATATGCGCTCGGCCAATGCCTTCCGTGCGCTAATATAGTCTGAACGAATTATGAACATTCATTGCTGTAGATAAAAAGAGAAACCTGAGAAATGAGCATAAAGAATTACAGGAAATTGGCATCAAGATACATCATAGAACAACTCAAAATATTGGAACAGCCATAAAGAAGTAGAGAAATAAGTGATAGAAAAATTATAGATGGAAGAGATCCTCAGATACTAGCAAAATCACCCGTTGTGTGCGAGTGTTTCGCCAGGAGGTAGGGGAGCTTCATCGGGTTCTCTGTCGTTTGGGACACTACACGAATGAATGTCTTTGGTAATAAATGGAAAATGAAGTGCATCGAAATAATAGATGGAGAAATGAGTTGGCAAATGAATGTTAGGACGTTGCAAGTCGTCTTTCTGTGGGGCAGTGGAAAGCATGGTTTTGGGTCCGCATGCTTCACTGAGATTACCTGGGATAAATGGATTAACGCCCTCCAAATGTTTACGATAGCTCCATAACGTTAAAAAGAAATCTCGGCATGAGCACACGATGCAAAACTCTCGGTGCTGCGGAAATACTGTGACAGATTTTTCCGCTGTTCCCATCATCATTATGATTAATGTTCCCAACCTAAATTCTTTCCCAACCTAAATTCTATCTTTAATATTTCCACCTCTTCCTCCCTATTTCCTCAAGTTCTCACAATCTTCTGACATTTAAGGCTATAATACCTTGCACAACTTCGAAAGGAGCCGCAATTTTTTTCCGAGTTCATCCTTGCTTTCTATAATGGCTCTGATATCAGTTGCCTTTTGCAGAAATTCAAACAAACTATCCATTTTACACAGTATGTCCGGGTCTGTGTTCACCGCTATAATATGTACAAGAGGGCAACTAGCGTTTCTACCCTTGCAGCGAAAAAGAGAAAAAGAAAGGGAGCGAAAAGAATGGAATTGTTGTTTTGACACAGTATTGATGCTGCTCCCTGTGGCACAGGAACGGTGGTTAACATAGATTCAGTCTAGTTTAGCACTGAACCTCCACCTTAACTGCTGTTCCAGAATGATATTATCATAATAGAAGAAAAGGTTTCGACGAGAAATTAACGACTTGGCACAAAGGAAGTGAGCATATGAACAAAGATGATATGAGTGAAAAGTGACAGATTTCAGGAATTTTATGATGTAACGGGAGGTGCGGTTGTCTCCACTTCCTTGGGCGTATCCGATTTGTCTCCCACTGGAAGTGTATCAGCCGTGGAGCTTTCTCGAACCAGCATCACATCGTCTGGATCCTGTATATTGAGCGGAGGTAGTGATGGTTGGTCGTCGCCGGCTTCAATAACCGTTGTAGGCTCCTGCTCCTCCTCCAGGTTTGGGGGCTCAACGTCTGGCGCAGGCTCTGCCTCTGTTACTTGTGCTGCTGGTTGTTCAGGTGGTGCAGAGCTGTGCATGAAAAGGTTAAAGAAACTCAAACGATAGAAGGTGGAAAATCGAACTCACTCAATCCATAGCCTCGCTTCATTACGTGTGGACTTCGTTGAATCTGTCATCACCAGATCGACTCCTTCAAATAATAGCTCACGTCCAACATGATAAAGAGTGCGAATACTCGTAGAGTAAAAAACTGATTGCGTACCACCCACCCTCAGTGCAGTATACTTATAGCACAGTATAATTTTGAAGCAGATGATATCTGAGGTAATGACATGTGTGCCCCGTTACCGTTAGGGTATAGCGAAGAAAGATCGAAAAACGAAATCATCAAAAATCATTTCAAAATTCCAGATGAACGAAATATTTTTATGCTACCTTAGTGAGGTACTGATTTGCACAATTCTCAATGATGTTTTACTATTTTTGTTAAATGATCTTTGGAGATGCCCCTTTCGGAACTCTTCAACACGCTGTATGCAAAAGCAACAAGATACAGATAGAAAAAAAAACAATTGAATTCAGTAGTTCCAGGAATAGTTCGCATGCGTGGGAAAGGCTAGAGATAATACAACACCTTTGTGAATCATCCAGTGTCGTCAATGACAACCTTAGGGAAGAGGATAGAGCTAAACAAAAAAAGCTGCTTGAATCCAAGTGATGAGCAACCGAACATTTCAATCATACGTCAAATACAGCAGTATGAGTTTGTAGTCGGAACCAAAGAGTGTGGTTTAAAACGACAAAGCAAAGAAAACTCGAAGAGCAAATGTGTCTGTGCAGTGTTTAATTAAAGATGATCAGACAATTAGAAAGACTTGTCTATTTACAAAAGGATTACGAATAGTTGTCGAGCTGTTAATTATGTCGAATTTTTCACCTTCAAACTCGATGACATTTTTTCCATTCAAACTCGATGACATTTCTGTTGAGGTTCTCCGGTGTGATGACATGAATATGACAAGCGTTTGCTCACAAAATTATTGATATATGTATTAATATACCGAGTACTTAAAAGCAGCCACCACGGAAATTTTCGTGCACGATTTTCGATCAGTTTGGATACTTTGCGGATATCTCAAAAATTCTACGAAAGGTGCACCTTTGCGAACGGACCAAATTGGTGGCTGTGAAAATTACCTTTCTTGTAGGATGTGACAAAATTTATGAGGCGTTCGTTTTAACTGTAGTGCTAAACCTAGGAATACAGCAAAATCTGTGAGAGCAAAATTTTTATGAATGCTGCATTTAATGGTTCATCATCATTATTGCTAAGCACTCGTGAAGACGCCTCTGATTGAGCTCTTCAACATAATCATCACAAAAGCGACAAGATTCAGCTAGAAAAAGGCAATTTGCATGGATTCAATAGTTTTAGGAATAGCTTGCATGTGTATGAAAAGCTGAAGGTAATACATTGCTTAGGCAAATTATTCAGTGTAGTCAATGAGAACATACGAACCAAGAGCAGAGCGAGATAAAAGAATACTCGAATCTATTACAGTAACGACTGACACTGTCGTTTTCTTAGGCCGTATGATCCTCATCTATCTATATCCTTATCCTCATCTACCTCATTTATGATGATTTTTTGATTTAAACATTCCCTTGTAGCAATCCATCCAAAGTATAGCAGTCTATCTAAAGTCGCAGTTCAGGAACCATTCTCGAGTTTTTTTTTTGCATGGATAGCATCTCTGTGCACTGATGAGACCAACAGTGTACATTAAATGCCCATAAGTCATCGGGAACCCCTTTTTTCCGCGACTACAGGCGGAGCATTCGCCGTTTGGGTAGATGAATTTCGGCTTTTTGAGGGATCCAGAACTCGTATCCGATGCTGAAATAACGTGAAACACACAAGGATTCCGCAAAATCGGGATGCTGTTCTCCATGCCTCTTATCGAGCTCCACTAACACTTGTGAGTGCCGCCACGGACACATGCTTGTGTAAGTGACTGTAGGCTTGTGTGCGCTGGCACACGGAAGGCAGTTGTGTTCGCGCAGGGGATTTGTGTTCACGGTTGCGATTCAGATTTCTTGGTTAGTAAGTTATGATTCTTTGTGTTTGTTTAACACTGGTGATGCGCTGACAGCATATGCCACTATTGGAGGTTTAATTCGGAGTGGACGATTTCGAGAGGTGCTGCATTTGAGCAAGAGCAGTTGGTGCAAACCACACAAACTTAAAAGATGTTAATATTTCACGTATATCACTGGAATCAGCAACTGAGTAGGTGTAGAATCTGTTAACACTGCTGAATCAGAGGTGTAATGGAACTCTGCCTCTAGTAGGATGGGAATGAAAATGTCACGAAAAGGGAACGAAATGGTAGTTATGAATTTTATGAGGACTTTCTCTTGCTACACATAATTGAGCAATCAGGAATGGTATTTTAAACGTAATCTAGATTGAGAGGTAATAAATATCTAGAAGATGTAATCGTTTTACAAGGAAAGTTGGTCGCATAATGTATGATTGGATGCAGAAGTTATATATCCAAACTTAGTCATTCGAAGGAGACAAAGAAAACCCCATCCTACCTTGGGCAAATGCGTAGTACTTGCAGAAGTATGCGATGGCACCAGCAGCATGTCTAATGACTTCATCTCCGTGCCAGAGTGAAACAACGCAAACCTCATTCATGTAAAGGGAACCTCTCCCACTTTTTTTCAAAATCGCTGATTTCTGAAAGGCAATTACGGAATAAGTACAGAACAAAAACGAAAGACCTAGAAGAACTGAACCTGAAGGAGTTCTTTGCTTGGCTTTATCATGTTAATCCCTGTTGGCTTGAGGTTCCTTTGTTCCAATGTTTTAAACAACGTCCCGATCAACGCTCGTGCGAGCACTTTGTGAGAGGCGTAGATGAACACCTGAACTGGAAGCGTTCGTAATGAACATAAACCTTTTTTCAAGATCTCTACCACTAACAGTATCGCGGTAGTCCTTCACAACCACAACATCCTTATCGTCGACTTTGTTCGTAGGACAGCCACATAACGAGCGAAGCATCATGTGACTAACGTGAGACTCACGCGAGACCATACACGAAAATTTTCCAAAATTGCCTGAATCAAAATTACTGTTGAGTAAGAAGGCTATGCAAAGTAGTGATGAGATAGCTGCCGTAGGAACAGCGAAATTACACGGTTCGCATCAAAGGCAAGGATTCATGGCGTGTAAGAAATGCGGAAATTCATGACCTGACTATAATGGCCAAAACGACGCGTGACGGCGAATGAATGAATGGGTAGATGATTAGAGGACAACACGTGATGACAGCTCAATTGCCGGAAAAGCGAATTCTCTTGACCGCTAGGCTACTGGTGCATAAAAACTAAAAAACAGCCTCCAATCATGTGAAACCCTGCAGATCTAGCTGCTTTTTCATTTGCAGATGTGTGCTATTTGAAAGCCACAATAGATTCAGTTACAGGGTGGCCGAAAATTAGGCGCGCACTAAACTTTTAATGCTGCAACTAGGCTTTCAAATGCAGAGAGATCAAATTTCCTAGAATTTTGCTGATGACCCGAAATATCTTAAAAAGTCGTTAGACTTGAAAGTAGACTTTATTGGCAGAAACGCTGGCTCTCAATGTCTTCATAAGTGCAGTACATGATTCTCGCAGGTACTGTTCACTAATTTCGTTCCAGGCCTTTTTTAGGTCTTCCTGCAGGGAAGACAAACTTCTATGGCAGATAGAGCAGACTTTGTTCTAGAACAAAAATACAGGGAAAAATCCGTTGAATTCAATCCGGGTTGTACAGAGGCCATTTTCCATGCCTCGCGAACTCAAAAAAAGCTCACTACTCCGACCTTTAACAACTTTTGCGTCTTGCGCAGGAGTGGAACTCTGTCGCTGACCATGTCTGCTATTTTCAAAAACTTCAGCTCTTTATGACTCAGTAATGTCTGATTATCTCCTTATACAGAGAAGTGCAAGTTTTAGCAGGGATAACGCTTTCGCAATGTACGCCATAGACGTTCAGTCTCGATGCACTTGAATAATGAGAGTGTACATGACTTTGGAGGCAACCATCACGAGATGACTATCACTTGGAAATAATAGGTCAGGAAACAATAGCAGAATGAGAAGAAAAAAATGCGAAAAAACTGGGGATCCTGCAAGAATGCGGTTGCACGGGTAATTTTCGGCCACCCTGTATATATAAACTGCTGAGAGCAGCAGTGCGAACATCTAGTCACAACAGACAATGAAATATATAATACTTATGTAAAAAACTGCTCACATCAGAATCCACCGCAAATTCAGCACTAAGAAATGAGAAACCAGCTTTTTTTGCTTGTATAACTCTAGAACAATAGTCAAGGGACAAGATTTAATTTTAGTATTTGGATAAATATTTTATCTATTTATAAATACAAGGAAAGCCCATGTGGGCAGAAATAAAAAAGGAAGATGCTTAATACGACACAACACATATGTACATAATAAGAACAACTCATTCTACTAAAAATTATTGGAAACATCAAAAGATCTGATAAATCCTTCCGTCAATTTTTTAATTACGTTACTTTACTAATGAGAAATTTTTTATGCTGAGACTCAGATATAGGTCCCTTGCACGGTTAAAGAAAAAAAAAATGTTGCCTTGTGGATGTGGCTTTAATGGATGAGGTTTTATTCAATTCATCCCTGGTGGTGGAAATGACAAATCTGAAGAAACAGTTAATAATTATATTAGTGACGCCAATTAGTATTTAATAAATTACAACCAGGTCATTGACATTTCTCTGTTTCAGGAATGAGCTCAGATTCAGATTTTTTTAACGGATTGAACTACTGGAAATGTTACAATAGTTGATTCCTTTCATTCTTTAGGTAAAGACTTCTTGTGAAGTTGTTTTGTACTGTACATTTCTTCAAAATGATTTTTCTAATTCTAATGTTCGATTTTTTGAAGCAGCTAAAGACACTCACAGTCTGCAATGGTGATGAAAGTTGAAAGTTATTTGAAAATGGGCGATTAAGGCTATAAAAAAAGAAGATTTGATCATAGGTGCGATAGTCGGAGCCGAGGCTCTTCCCCCCTTTACTTTGGACGTGGGTACGGCAGACCCCCTTCACTTAAGCGGAAGGAAGGAGACCGGGACGAAGTCCCGGTAAAAAAAAACAAAAAAAAGTTTTTTTCAAGTGACGTAAATAGTGAAGGAAATAAGAAGTAGAAGGACGCGAATGAGGGGAAAACGAAGCAACAGAAGGCAATATCAGGAACTTGGACAGAAACCTTATTATGACATGTTAGTAAACATTCAATAAAAGATTGTTGCAAATGTTTGTGTTGTGTGAGTCGGCCGGAACGAAGGACCCATTGGTTACGAAATTCGAGTCGGAGCACTGAATGGAGCGGATTGGAAGGGGTTGAAGGAAATTGGAATAACACGGCAAGGGTATCCTAGGATAGCTGAAACCGAGGAGATGAAGAAGGCACTCTGTTTGTATAGAGTAGGTGAACACAGGCGGAACTGTTTGCGTTTTTCGAAAGCAATACTTTTTGCAGCAGTTTCAGTTCTATGCCTAATAAAAGTATCAATAGGGAGGAGGAAAAACTGTATAATGTGAAACTAATTGCAAATGTTCTAGTGAATATCTTACGGGAACCAAATTGGGGTTTCTGAGACCGACGAAAATAGCGAGAAACAGTAGGTTTTTCGCAAATTTTTCTTCAAACACAAAAAGAGATGTTCAGGACATGACAGTGAAGTAGAAGAAATTCCCTATCGATTCGTATGATATGATGGGCAAAAATCTGTCCTGCGCTGTGCAGGACGGAATGGAGCCAAAACCAGTACATTGCCTCCAGCCTAAAGCGAGACAGTGCAATGAGGGAGGAGGGCGCAGAGCGAGGACCGGAGCCGTTCTTAAAGGCAGCACTCACGGAAATTTTTGGGTTGAAGATTTCGCAGTATATCGGGGTTTTTAGGGACGATGAACTCGACATCGACAACGATGAAGTAGCGTGAAACACGCGAAAAACACAGATAATGATGACGGTATTTCATGTGTGTCCACAGCGTGGACGAGCGTTCTGTGATGGGTCCCGCTACGGAACCCTGCAAATGGTACGAATTTCATAAACAAGCGTCCGCTGAACCGCATGCGCACACCCTGTCAACGGCGTTAGTTGGCACGACGAAGCCGTTTTTGTCCATTTCGGCAGATGTGTCCACAACAGTATCTTCACAGGTAGTTGGCCATTCAAGGTGTTCAACTTACTGTTGCGATTGTCCAGCGGCCGGCTACATGGTAAGCGACTCATTTCAGAAGTGAGAATCTCCGTGAGTGCTGCCTTTAAAGGCCGGCTCCGGCACCCTTCATCTCTAGTGGGAACGACTTACAACGTCCTTCCAGAAGAAGTGATGAGTGATATAGGTGTAATTTCACAAAACTTGGGCACTATGTACCCTTCACTAATATGTCCACGTTTCAAATAAAAAGTTATAAGGGAAAAATAGCCGTTTTTGGCATTTTTCAGTAGTATCAAAAGGGAAAGGGTTGCTGTGAGTGAATTATAGGGTTTCGGGCACGAGGAGGTAGGATATGAAGTGCTCCTATTTTGGAAATATTCGCAATTAGAGTGTTTTATTATGTTGAAACTAGTGGCAGATTTTCCTCGTCGAGGCGATGACTCATCGCGCCGCCGCCGTCAGTTCCGCTGCAAATGGAAGGGTATACTTGAGCTTTCCTAAATAGATGGAGATAAGCATTCTGTAATGTAACGACCCCCCCCCCCGGTCGTTGTCATGTGAGATGGATCGCACATAGTTCACCAAGCAAAACCGCCACTACCCCCTTCCCCCCGGGTCGACGACCTCCTTCACTTTTGGCACCACTGACAAGCCTCAGACCCTTCAGACCCCCTTCACTTCAGAGACCCGCGGCTCCCCTCTATCGCACCTGTGGATTTGATTTCTACCCAGAGAGATAGATACACTGTACCTGAACGGTAGATCGTAAGCTAGGGTAATCAAAAATTCATGAAGCTAACGTGTTCGATATAGGAAAACAAAGAACAGCAATGAAATAGTAATACTAGCTAATAACTAAACTCCTAGTACGTAATAGTTGTGATAAAGCTTATCGGGATTAGGAGTAATAATGTTAAAGTTACAAATAGAATGATGAGGAAAAGTATGGGTAACAAGAAGATGAAAACATTAACAATGAAAATGGTTCAGAAGAAAATATAACTTTTGAGATTGTACTCTGCTCAAATTCATTGGTTTCATCCGATAACACGGAAAATTCTACATGGTGCGTCAAAATTATGGGTGCCGAAGAAAAATTCATGTCCAATAAAGAAATTTCTAAGCGGAAGTGCTAACTACTCTTACAGCAACAATAGCCTACATTGGACTTCGAACCTTACTCATTCAGTGTCGAAAGAGGTCTACCAGACTTCCCAAGAAGGTGTTGGTCAAGTCACGCAAGTAGTCGCTCCCGTCATGCCGGAGCTTTCGTGAAGAGCTACCTTGAGCACATTAACACGTAATTTCTATCACGCATTCGGTCTAGGAATCAACCAGATAGAGATGAGTGGACGTCGAAGGAATTGGTTACCATCGACTAAATTCCATGATTTGAGAATTTTTTGCTGGCATCATTCCTGGATTTTGTAACAGGCTCCACGACTGGATGACTCCTGTTGCACGACAGGATGACTTTTGTCTCCATTTCGGAAGCTTCTCTTCAAGTGTTATCACACAATTGTTCCCACTAACGGCCTCATAATGTTCATTTTACGTGAGATTTTACGGGGACGGTTCATTGAGAGACGTCGATTGTACGCAGTTTCTTTCTTTTTTTTTGAAGTGATGGAATCTTCCGCGGGCAAAACCATCGCCTCATGTTACCAGTGCATTGATGCACTGGATAGGTAAGGTTCTTGCACAGTTTTGGAGGTCTAAAAATATTGCGCGTCTGAACAACGTTATGGTGCTGTGTGATAATGGTAGAGCGATGGATCTAGAGCTGAACCAAGTTTAAAATCGAAGGGTTAAATGATACGCACAGAAAGTGAAATATTTGAACTGTAGGGAAAATCCTTCCATATAAAGACTGGTCTAATAAAACTCAAGAAGAATTCGAAATTCGCGAATAGTTGAGCCAATTCGTAGCGTGCCCATAATTGTGTCGCATCATGTAGTAATTATATTTACAGAACAAAACAAAAGCGCTAAGCTACATAACAAAATTCTCATAAAACAAGAGCAAGTTTATGTTACGATAAGTGTAGCTTCCGATAATACACAACAGAACAGCTGTTTTTCAAACACACCCCAGGAATTCATCGACAATAACGTGTTATTTATTCCCACAATAAAATATGCTATGGCAACCTTCATTGCGGCATTGTACTTTAAGAAATTCAGGTGAGAGCAAAAATCCAATTTTCTGACTCGCCGAACACTGTTTACCGTCCCAATCGGGGAATAGGCAATTATGGCTGGAGACTAACGAGGTAAAGTAAAAAGTAGAGAATGTCAAGAGGATTGATATCTTCAACAGAAGTGAGTGAAGAGGTGATAACGGAAAGAGAAGAAAAAATGCCATACGAAATAGTTCCGTGGAATTAAGTTTGTTGGTGGAACCTGAATGTGAATTGTTATAAAACGCAAAGGTAATGAACATTGTCCATGTTAAGTTTTCAGTTGAAAAAAAATTTTTGAAAACCTTTGGAGCTTCTTGGACGTGGGGAATTACCCTGACAACTTTGCGGTAGTATCAGTGCTGTAGTTTGAGCCGGATGGATCTATTAAACAAAGCGCCGTAAGGGGGCTAGAGCGGCTAGAGATACGGGGCGGCACTCATAGACACCGCAATCTTGAGGCGCAGACTGTGGGGCGAAATGGCCGATTTCAATGGATGCAGACACGTTCGTTTCGGGACACACCAATTTCGTCACTGCTGGCTCTCCCGCATGCACACGATCCACGATTATAGGTTTCGACGATGGGGCTGCTTGTTGGAGTGTTGTTGCCTGTTGATTAGGAGTACAACCATTCCCGTTTTTTGTTATCACTGTTTTCTTCTAAACCTTCTTTTTGCATGGTTAACAAATCACTTGTTCCTACTCCGTAATTTACCTTGTATATAATTGTTTTGTAGGTTCGATGAATAAAACGAGAAAAAGTTCAATGAAAATCGTTTCCACTAGACAAATATGGAACATCAGAAACCATCGGAAATAGATGAGGATGCAGACAAAATGAATACTTCGTGAGATGCAAAGGAGGAAGAGGAGTGACAACAGTATCCATTATTTCAACAAAAAAAATATGATATTTACCAATTCTATGAAACAATTTTGTGAGGGAGGGAGTGGAGCGGTGGAAAAGTGATAGGCACAATTGAGCAGTTTAGCCATCACAACCATGGCCTATCGCTCAATCTGAACTTATCATTGAGCCATTCTGTATTGGAGTTCGTATAAAAAAACTTTGGAACGCTGTATCCCAAGCAAGACGCGATAGCCCTTTCGTCAATGTGAGAATTGCTTGCTTATGCCAACAGGTTCGATTTGACTTGCTTTGATTATTTAATCATTTATAAGTCATGTCTCGATTATGATAATTGGTTATTAGGTGTAATCGCTTCCTTAGTACGACCCCCGTGGGAAAAAATGGAGCAGCGAGCACAGGTTAGAAGCCTGCACAGCGACTGATGATGAAATGACAGGAAGCTTCATGAGGATCAAATAATGCAAAAAGTGGTGTGAACTCTTGGAAAAGTGGTGGTAAGGCTGTGCAAGACTTGATGTTTAGTTACTCTCTTTCTGACCCTTTCTTTAGCTATACAATGGTGAATCACGAGCACAAAGAAGCAAATGGGAAGCTCTTCAGATACAGTCAAAAAGTCCAAAGATATTTCATAGTGTATCCCAAGCATGAGTGGCAGTACTTTCACTAAGTAATATCTGTGGATCAGTGAGGCATCTGTGCAATTCGCCCAAAACTACATATGCAATTTCTCACGCGACGATTCGGGACATGCAACCAATTCGGCGTAAAAATCTGAGGATGAATTTTTAAAGAGATAACTATTACAATGGAATCTATGGCACCATGGAAACGCAGTATTTTGGCTTGATTGAGAAATCAGTTGAGCATGAACGTAGCGAAAATGAAAAAAGGGCAAAAAATAGAGCCAAAAAGCGGAAAGAGCGCCTGCACTTTCGCATGCGTGGGAAACCTATTGAAAAATGTTGGTTCGGAGATTACTACAATTCGAGTATCATTATAAATCAAGGAAATGAAAGTGAAGAGATTGAGCAGCCTTTAATTTTGAGTACGAGGTACTGAAAGGTTAGAGATTTGAGCAAAAGGTGTAGAATTGAGGGAACGAGGGAGAAATAATTGTTGGATTTTTCCTCCATATTTCTAGCAAAAGCTAGACCAACCGAAGCAGCGACAAGAATCCTTATGAATCTTCAAGAACGTTCTTCAGCCGAATAGCCATAGATCATTCCTACAGCCCTATTACTGCAGTCATCTATGAATCTTAGACGATCCACTAATCTCATGCCTAAACCGCAGTCTTTTTATCATTTCAGAACATCAGTTTCGGGGACTTTTGAGCAGAAATGGGCTCAATAAACTCCGTGGTGGTAATAAAAACGCAACTGCACCAAAATCGAAAAGAGACAAATTTCTAATAATATGAAGGAGCCGAGCTTACATCTAAAAAAGTAGCTACCTTAACGAACTTTCACCAGTGAAATTCTTCTACACTGAGGTGTTAAGAAGCGAGGAAAAGTTTCCATAGTGAGGAATTAAAGACATTAGGAGTTCAGAAGAAATAGGAGTTCCCGCTTATCTCAGGAACTAGCAATGAGCACTATGTTGCACGCGATGTCATGTGGGGTAGCATTTCTCGGTAACAACTATAGGCTTTTTTCTGGCAATGCTATAAATGCTGGAGTTCCGTCAGCTGTGCAGCAGCCAGTTCGTTTCCGTGGCATTTATTCCGCACCACGAATTCCATGTTATTTCTTCAAGAAGGACACGTTCAGGATAAGTCCAATATGTACTATGGCGTGTCACAGGGAAAAGCTTCGACGTCATCGTAGTTGAGGGTGATTTCGTTCCTCTTGGTGATATTATATTCGGTAAATTCAACATGTGAGCATGAAAAGATACAAAGAGAGAATATTGGGAAAT
>KN729022.1:6979-18351 GCA_000816745.1 Ancylostoma duodenale
AAGGGTCGCTATGTTTGTGTTTGCTGCGGTGCAGAGTTGTTCAAGTGAGTCTTACGATTGCTTTTAATGTTAATCTGCTTCAAAGTTTTCGATGGCGTGATTTTGTGCGTTCAGTTCCGATTCCAAGTATTGGGCTGGCTGTGGGTGGCCTGCATTTTCAAAGTCTGTTGATAACGACATGAATATCGTGCGGATAGAGGATAATTCTCTCGGAATGAAAAGAACTGAAGTCCGCTGTAAAAAGGTAGGCATATCAACCATTTTTGGTCTCTTATTAAACATTTTGTCAATTACACTGAGTTACCTGGCTTTTCGTTCTTTTTCTCTCTCTGAGTCTCAAATTGCACCACTACGTCATGCAGGCAGTTGGTGTATTCTCCTTCTGAATTGGTTCCTTCTACATAAATTACTTGGAACCATAAATATTGCTTGCAACTCAGATTGCCCACAATTTTCACTATTAAAATAGAAAATTCAGTGCAACGCTCACCTGGGTCACGTGTTCGACGATGGACCCAAAGAGACCGGTGAGAGATACTGTATCAATAGTGTATGTATGGCTTTCGAGAAGACTGACTGAGGATTTAATCTGTTGAAGTTGTTCAAATTTATTTCCAAAATTTCAAATATCCTGTACTACCTCGACTAACGTAATGCTTTAATCGTGTAATTCGACTGCAAGCCTTATAACTCGCTTGATACATTTACCAGTTGCCAAGTTACTGTTGTGACCTTCACATGCGTTTCAAGGACCGAAATCATTCTTGTATGTCTGAATACTTTGCAGTAAGTTGCCTTAGAATTATATTCGATATTTATTTCAGTTTTATGGAAACCCGCGTAAATTTGTACAATTTGCACTTGTCGAGATCAATTAGAATATGTGATCTGCACACTAATACAGTGTTTCTGAGCAAAGAACTGAGATCACCGAGGATTATGTATCCTAGAGAATGAAACGGTGGCATTCGATCTGAATAGCATCGATCAAATGTAGTGTTCACTCGAAAATCCCGAGTTCGCGTTGGTACAGAATGATAAATGACGATGCCGCTGTGCCAATTAAGAATATGACCAAGAGAAATCGATCCAGAACCATGGCTACCTAGAAAAGTTGTATGAAATTTTGCCGGAGACGGTATTATCAGGCTGGAATTCTTGTTTCTCACCTGTTGCCATTCTAGTTCAATTGCATGGCGGCGATCCTTCTCAGCAGTTCGCATCTCATTCCGTTCTATAGCCGCATGAACCATGTCCATTACGCGCAGAAATTCATGCTCGAACTCGTCCAGCTGCGTTCCGTCCGACAATGGCATCGGCATGTGTGTCACGGAAGGCAGTGATGTCAGTGGTGTTTCTACCGAATGCAGCGGTGATGAGAAAGAAACCTAAAGTGTTCATTTCTCGTTGATTCACTGATAGAGTTTCTACACTAGCTTGCAATAGGATGTCGCTATACTTCTTCAGCCGTATGGCGACCTCGGCGACACTGATTTTGGTACGCATCGATTGATTGCAGAACGACAGCTACGATACGCCGGTCCATAATCGATATGTATCAAACACACTGACGCCGCGCCACAGCGACCGAAACCTTTATACTCTTCGAGGAGTACAGCAGCAACGATACATATGCATTGAATGACTTTGCAGATGGCAAAACGATGTGAGCAACAGGAACAAAAACGAAAAACAATTTAAAGGCAGCAAGAGCCGAAATTCTCGACTTCGAGCTGAGGTGTGGGTGGTGAAGTACAGACTCAGCACCTCATAAATGTGAAACGAACACAGACCATGATGGCTTACCTGCGGAGAAACTGGAACTGTCGTCGCGAACACGCCTAGTCGTGTTCGTGCGCGGACGAGTTTTCCCCGGCGCGAAAGCCATTGCGGCGCGTGGTTTCGGTCGAGTCCCGCCAGGAAACCCTGTGAATTGAATGCATTTCGTTCTCCCTTTGCGCCAGACCACGCACCGCAATGGATTTTGCGCCGGGGAAACTCGTACGCGCACAAACACGGCCAGGCATGTTCGCGACGAATGTTCCATTTTCTCCGCAGGAAAGCCATCATTGTTTGCGTTCGTTTCACATTTGTGATGTGCTGAGTCTGTACTTCACCACCCGCACCTCAGCTCCATGTCGAGGATTTCGGCTCTTGCTGCCTTTAAAGGCAATGTCCCACCTCAGAGTGGTTTTTTGCATTTTCAAGGAGAAGAATCTCTAGGAGCTGCTGATTACAACGGTATTAGTGATTCCGTGCAAAGCTGCCAAAAAAAACAGTTTTCGTGCTCCAGTCCTTGAGGAGAATGTGGGCGGGGCCAAGACACTGAATGATTCGCCCCGGGAGCGCACCTTCTGGGGAAATCCGTAATCCTCATGAGAGTTCCTCATCTATTCGTTATCAGAACCGTCTTTGAAAACCACCCGAGGAAACTGTAGATGTCTACGGAAAGTTGAGAAATATCCTTGAGTACGCGGTATTCGAGTACTAGGTCTAACAGAATGGTCCGTATAACACCCCCGAAAATAGTGAATGAGAAATAACTCGAACAAGCGATAGGAATTTTCGGTGTGGGGAGGGTACTTTTTTCCATTTCACGAGAAAAAACCTCGCTGTCAAGGACCAGTTTTCCCACTGCAACTACGAGGGAAACTTAAGAAATCGCTAAAATAGAGGCCATCGTTTTCCCAGAAACTTGCACGTCATCATAGTCCCATGGGTACCACATGGTCTGAAAAATGCTCACCAGAAAGAAGAACATAGCATAGCTTTAATAAATGCTATCCATAAAGTGCCTGGCCATAAAATTTTTAAATTTATAACTCCCACAGCGTCTCATTGCTGCAAAATGGAGGAAGAAGAAATGTACATATCGAACTAATATGACAATTTTCCTTCCTGATAAATGGCTGCAGCTGCCAATATTCTGGTGGTGCTACATGAAAGAGTACTGTTAATCGTTAACGAAATAAGCGCACAAACAAAGTCATGCCTGAGTGAAGCGAGTTAGTATGAACTCAAAAACAAAAGCGTAAACAGTCAAGCGAACAGAAGCAAACTAAAAATGAACTGAAAGTTAAGTATCGAATAATTTACATCGAGTTTACGGTAGGACCGATACTGCGTCCGATGAGGCGTACCCTGTAAGATTGGATTAACGTTTACTGCTACATTTAGTTTTGATTGCACTTAACTTTATTAATAAATAAGAATTCCACTAAAATCATCAGTGCACAGAAGGTACTGTATGCGTCGACGTGGGTGCGCTTTTCGCAGCCTCGGAAAACACGCCGCGCGACCGCGCCGCTCACGGTGGAATCGTCGCTGCAGTGGCAAATACAGGGTTTCCTTGATAGTTGTTCATCATATTGGGTGTTAACTATCGCAGAAAAAAAGAACTAGCTAAATATCAAAGAAAATCCTATACTTTGTTGTACCGGAGAGGATTCCAGCGCAAGCGGCGCGGTCGCGTTGCGTGCACTTCGAGTTTGCGGAAAATGCGCCGCCACTGACGCTCACTGTACGTGGGCAAGTCTTCTTTCTTTTTCAACGGATTTTTCTTACTTTCTCGCAAAAATAAATAAAAATGACGGATGTGTAAGAAAAAATGGATCAGAAAAACTGGATGGCAGTTACATATTCACGTCAAGAGGCAATATAACGTCCATAACTTCTTTCTGGTAGTGAACATTCGCACATAATCGAGGCCGCTGACCTTCTTCGTGGGCCGCGGGGTTCCATTCGGTAGACTATAAACCCGCGGCTTTGCTGGACTGCGATGGTGCTGTTCGATGCGCCTTTCTGGTGAGCAGCGAAAGTGCCGACATCGCTGCTTCAGATACTCCTTCTGTTCAGGATTATCCCTCTAAGAAATCCAAAGATATCAGCTGGTTTTCGACGAGGAACGGAGAAGCCAAGAAAAAGGCAACGAACTTGATAGAGCCAGCGGACATGTCGAGTGATCGAGTGATATGGATCGATACGCACAAAAAGCACGCGGGCGAGGAATCGAAAAGCTATCACCTGCAGAATCGGTGGCACATCACAACCATGAACGCCTTGGTGATGAACGTTCAGCTGGAAAATCGATAAGTACTGAGGAGGTGAGACAGGGGCAGCGAGGATAAATATAGAATAAAAAAATTACCGTAAGCACAGTCATAGCGGTGGCTAGGGACACGAGAAATATAGTGACGCCATAATAGATTCCTGGAAAATACCTCACATCGATTGGTCAGACATACGTATTGATCGAGTGCGACCGCGCCGTCGCCGTTCGCGACGCGACGCAGCCGCCCGTCTAGGGCTAGGTAGTTTTGGTATCAACTATATCGTGCGCCTCACCTATAAGTGGCAACGCTTCGGACGTTGGCGGCATTCCTTCAGCTACGAGCATCAAGAACACGGTTGTTGAAAGAAGAGAAGTGATACCTACAAGAATATTGATCGATTCTGATATTGATTAGTTTGAGTTTTCCACAAATATCATCTAATAAGGACCTAAAGTGACTTTTTCGCCGGAATCCGAAGGCATATAAAATCCCAATAGTGCAATACCACTAATGAGCACACATGGAAGGATCAAATTGAACACCTGGAAATATCGATCGATAAATTGATTGAATTCTAGTTATATATTGGATGCCAGACTCACGTAGAACATAGGCCTTCTTTCTATGCTGATATGGATATTTACGAAAGGATATGGTGCATCTGGGCAGCAACTATAGACAACAGAGTTCTTCTCCGCACTAAAATCGGTTATCGATTGGATTTGATTGGATGGCAGTGGACTCGAATAATCAATACCAATCGATATGGTAACTTTCACTAACATAAGTACTTACCTGATTCGTAAAAGATTCCATTCCGTGCTCATCATATAGTTGCTCTGATCACCTAGGAGATTTTCCCAATAGGAAGAAAATCAATAGCGATCAATATTGGTCAGTGTTTACCTTTTTCTGAGTTGAGCAATAGATCAATTTTCGAGCCGTCATAAGCCCAACTCGCATAGTTTAACGTGCACGTTTGCCGGTCGAACGGATAATGCTTGACGTCAAGTGGGCACGATGATCTGAACCAATCGATAATTGATCGCTGGTTACGTTGGAGGAGGAGCAACATGGCAACTAACTTGAAAATCGCAGCTGCAGACCAGCTGACGTTACCGAGGTAGTCGACAACTATGTCGGTAGACATCACAGATTTTGTGTATTGCGAGTCTGCGCTGAAATAAAACAGAGGAGATCAAGAGATCAAAAATAGTCGTTCAGGGATATCGAGTGATCAAGGAGGTCATAGAGTAGCAGTTTTGCTTGAACAATCGGTCAAACATTCATTCATGCATTCCTTCATTCATACATATTCAAATGATCCTATTCGTTCACTACATGTCCTCAATTATTGTATTAACAATTTCCCAACATTTTTTACTTTATTGTTCTCAGTAACTGCTGATACGTCAATATTTTTCCGGAGAAATTCCGCCTAAACCCACTGCCCCTAGTCTGGGTCCAGAGGCAAACACACGTTTCATCTTATTTTCAAATATTTAGCCCTCAGCCCAAGATCTGAAGTCCGTGAAACCTTCACTATCTTGCTATCCATTGCAAACCCACTTTTTAGGTCGATGTAAGCTTAGCATTCTGCGCAATTGAAATTTCCTTATGATGAGAACTCGAAATTGGCGCGCTGCGTATCGACAGTGCAGTTAGAGCCGACGCGCCAAATTTTCCTAGTTTTAGGGACATGTTGGGCTAATCTTTTATTTATATTGAGATTAATTTATATTGACATAACATTCAATAGTTATTTCTTAGCTGATTCAGAAATTCACTCCTTCCATTTACTCGCTTACTGCGTTTTTTAGTCGTTTCTTCGGTAGTTTGTTTGTTCTCTTACAGTTCATTCAAGCACTTTATTGAGTCTATTGTGCGTTTTTTTACGCTTTATCAACAATCATCATGAGGAATTCTGGTCTGCGCGTCTCACGGAACATTCTATTTCTTGAACTGTAACCCAATCTCGCAGCTAAATTAACTTCTAAGCCAGTAAATAGCACGTTCCACTATGGTCCCACTAACCTCCGAACACTTTTTCACGCCTTTTTTCTCTTACCCTAGCTGCCGGGAAGCCATACTTTCGATTTTTCTCCTCAAAACCCCCATGAAACCCTTGCGGAAATGTCAGTGCCGTAGAAGTGGAACCAACGGCGGCTGTTTTCATGCGCCCACACGATGATGGACGTTCACATTCAACGCTGACGTCCGCGACTTGACGAAGCGTATCTCGCACTCGACGGCTAATGAGCCGCGGTCGTAGATCACTGTGGAGCGTAGATTTTGGCATGGTTTGTGGGAGCTGTTCCGGATTAGGGAGAAGAGGTTCCGGGTAGTGCACAGCACATTCTGGGGAGTTTGAGCAGGACATGGGGTTGTACCAACGCGGGAAAGGTAATTCCTGACCGCAATAGCTCACCGTTTAGGTCAAGTGCTGTTAAGGTGACTCGTCCGAAGTGAATCTGGTTGAGGTTTATAAACCTTCCTATATACGTCCATAGTAAGCAAATATTGTAAAAATAGTACTAAATAGGACAGCTGATTAAGCAGTTTGAGGCATAGTAAATTTCAGCAGTTGGGACCCGCTCGCACGCGTCGCTCATCTGCGTCTTATTATAATAGTTTCGTTTCAAGTACAGTTTGCATTGGAAGAAGAAAATTCAGCGATCGATATAAAAATAATGGTTGTAATCGGCACACTACAGACGGGGGAATTACACCTTGCACATCAAATAGATATCGATTGATCTAGTGAAAACCTACTTGTTGTAGAGTACAACGTCCGGTCGCCAGATCTTCTCATATGGTATATGGATTTTCGTTAGATTGCCAAATTTCCTCGGATCCCAGACCAGCTTGTAGTCGGACCATTGTTGACGCACCCATGCGTTCGTTGTCAGGATTTGGTTGCGCTCATCCTAAAAATTGAGATGATCAATCAATACATATTGAATGTGTGGCGTAGCAGATCGCCCAATTTTTGATTATAGCCAAAAGGCGTTATATTATTTTCTGCTCAACCATTGCCAAACAACCACAGGGGACGGCTGGTTTGCCGCGCCGCGTAGATGGTGCGGCGCGGCAGATCACACAGGCGGTTTTATGCGGTGCAGAAATGATTGACCCTCACTGTATATTATTTGCTTGAAATGGGAAATTCAAATCGTGACTGATTGCGACCTTGTAGGCATGAACAACCATAATTCCCGTTAGTTGATGGACGAGTTGTCTTGCTACATACCACTTCCAGAAACACGCTCAGTGACCAAGCTTAGCTATCAGCTGATACAGTTCGTGAAATCTATACAAAATTCCACCGTAAATTAATCGATTATCGATCGACCCACCACGTCTATGATTTGTGTAAGTGAAAACACGAATGTGACGTAGATTGGACGATCATGTCGTACAGCTGGCCGAACTTCTCGCTCGTAGCCCGTCAGCAGATATCTGTACAGCCGTGTCATGTCGTTCGCAACTGTAATCAATCGATATATTGATTAGCGCATACACAGGGAAATAATACATACCTTTTGGTTGACAATTTAGAAGAAAATTTGGGATTTTTTCTCGAAAAAATGAGTTGTTTGAAAACAGATAGAGCTTACAACTGCTTTACTGCCTAGAATATACTAAAAATAGGAGCGGAAGAAAAGAAGAATGACATTGGAAGACGTGTAACAGCGTGAAGAAAATGAGAAAAAGAGATCTATGTGTAGAACTGGAGGAAATCGTTGTTAAAACTTCAGTGAAAGTTCAAAAGAAATCGCTCATACTTGAGAAAAATTAAAAATTATAAGAGCAACAGAAGTTCAGAAACTCATTCGATTAGGCAGGCAAAGGCAAAAAAAAAAGAAAAGTCGATGGAAGAAAACAATACCTAACTTACTACAGCTAATTCACCAGGAGCAAACACAATTTAAAAAAAATGGAAAAGGGTGGTTTAGTTCCTCTCCATGACCACCCAAAAAAAAATAAATTTTGCATGGCTACAGCAGTGGTATTGCAGGTGATGTTTGTCGTTCCATGCCAGGCTCGGAAGAAAATTTACACGTGAATACACTGATCTAATGTCAACTCCATAAATGGCGAAGTTTTTATTGTCTTCTCTTCGAACAATCTTCGACAGGGCCTTTCTCTAAATAAAGAACACTCCAGACAGATATGTACATAGAGTTGAAAACTTTAGAAAACTCCTATAAGCATCGCGTTTATTCCTATGTCTCATCCCAAGATCGATTTCCATATTTTAACAGCGGAAGAATCTCCGGGCGACGCTGATTCCAATAGTACAAATATTTTCTTGCAAAATTGTCAAAAATCCCATCTTTGATCGCTTCCTTCCCGGAGAGTTCGAGGCGCCCGTTGCGACAGCCACCATAAGGAGTTGCATTCCTAACAGGCAGCGCCAGCCATCGATATCACCGCTGCATGCCGCAACTGCGCAACTCCTTGTGGTAGTTGTCGCAGCGGGCACACAGAACTCTCCATGAAAAAGAGGTTCAAATAATGGTTCTTTGGCATTTTTGTGAGGAAATATGTATAGGGTCGTGATCAGCGTCGCCTGAAAACTCTTATGATGGAAAAAAATGGGGTGTCGCTCTGCCTTTGAAAGAAAAGTTCAGTTCAAATTCAACCTATGTAATTCTGGAAAAATGTGGGTTAGAAATGCTTGTGAATGTCTTCAATTACATAATTTCCACGCGAAGTGCGGGAATTCTCCAAATTCTCCAAAAAACTGCTTATGTCCTTTTTTCGCCAACGATGGCATCCCATGTCTGCAGCTTGTCCCTCGACGCTCATTATTATGAGGAGCTTCATCGCGTTCGTTTCACGTCATTCATCAATGACTCAGTTTTCGGCACTTCATCCATTCTTCTTACACACTTCACTCATCTCCGTTTCCCGACACTTCCGCGGTGGTGTGTTCTTCCGCCATCATAGGAATATTCAAGTGGACAGAGTGACTGGAGAAGAAATTTGATGCCGTTGAGGCTCATAATCGGGAAGTAGTTAAACCCTAAGCACCTTCTTTTTTCTCATAATGCGATCATCCAATTAGTACTGTTAGAATCGTCCGGAGACGTTGATCAGAACGGCATGCATGGTTCCCGCAAAAATGGTGGGAAACCTGTTTTTGAGCACCTTATTGTGTGGAGCATTAGGGCGGGGCCTCATCCGTATCAAGAACTATCAGCGAGACTTTCGAAAGTTACAGTAGTGAATTACAGTAGTATTTTTGACAGTACACCTAGCTTTTTTAGTTGTGTACGTAAGCTGGTACATCTTACTAATGAAATTTTAGCAGTTTGTTCACTATGTGCATCTTCAATGCAAATAAATAAATATGTGAAAGCACTCTAAATATGGGCTCAACTGCTCAGTAGAAACCACGCTTATCGATTGAAAAGCTGTTTATGTGCGCCATCGGATCTACTTTCAATTCAAAAGTTTTGGGTGTTGAAAGCAAGCCAAATTTAAGGGTGGTAGAGGGAACTTCTGCTGAAAGAATCTATGTATAGTCTACTAGCTCAGCGAATGCATCCGTGACTTTGTCTGCAATTACGGCTACAGCACGCTATCGGCCGGCTGATCACTGGTGCAGCTGGTGGGACGACGCCGCAGGATTCGCTCGACAGGAGAATTTACTGAGTGGCAGTATGAAAACATCAAAATTGAAGGAATCACACTATATACAAGTCAGAACCTACAGAGAAAAATGTAAAAACTGGGTGTAGAGGGGGTGTGATATCCGGAAGGGGCGGTGCCACTGAACTCTGCGATTGGTCACTTAGACGGATTAGCCAACCGCAGGATCCGCCATGCGTTTGGCTCACCTCCAACGTGGAATAACTCCGATTTTTAGAGATCTGGATACATCCGGCTTGGTTAGACCACAGTTCTTGATTTCTCCTCTTTTCCATTTTGATGGATAACCGATATAGCAATTTGATCTGAGAAGTGATCTGCGGTCGATGATGGCAGACTTCGAAAATCCCCGGATTTGGCCGTGAGTCTGGTTCACGATTTGCAACGTAAAGAGCCCACAACGTAATTAGCGTTTTTGCAGCGACGATGTACTTCAAAACGTTGCCGTTAGAGGAATTATTGATTAGCTGCCAATCAATAATTCATCACAGGCGAAATGTTGGCGTAATTAGCCAGCAATTATCAAACAAAAGTGGAAAGTACAGGAAACTCTGCATTGACTGCGTAAACCACGCGAGGAGATCGATGATATTGATTGATATCGATTGATCTGGAGGCTGCAAACACCCTCGTTCCCATTTGTTGATGCACCGTTGTTGGAACGAAATTTCTTGGCAAAGTGCCATATTTCAGGGGTGCGGCCATTTTTTTTTTGGCGAGGTTCCAATTTGCATTGCACTGTTAGCCTCGTCTCATCTGAACGCAATTTACTGCTGCAGCTCTGATTTTTTATATTCCCGAAAACTCGCACAAATGGGAATGACCATGCCCACTTTTATAAATTGCTTGAGATCTTACATCGAGTTTAGAGAACACTTCAGCAGCAGAATAGCAGCACTTCCTCGTTCGTTAGCGCTCGCGACGCCGCTTTCATTCGCCGCTCCCACAGCGCTGCTCACAATTTTTGACCCAGCTATAGCGTGACTATCATTTTTTGAGTGGCAGTTGTCCGGCGATGGACATGTTGATGTGGCAGACTTGACAGGAGTGTTAGTGTTGAGGAACCAGTGAAGTTATCGGTGGAGTAAAATCGCAAAGGATAAAAGTCACGAAAATATAAATAGAAGAGTAGCCATAGTTGTGCGAAAATTGATCCCCACGCTATGATTCAAAAATTTATTAATTTTTGTGAGTTTATTTATACTACATGTTATGCTTCATATTCCAACAGGCCTATCGAAAATCTAAACTACAATTCTACCTATTATTTTGTCCGAAGTCTATAAAAAACGATACTGTTGGGGACCAGTTTTCACCAGTTCGCTTCTTCTCAAGAGAGATAAATATAGCGTCTCAAAAATTTAAAGAAAAAAATTGGAAAAATGTTCTGCAGTGCCTCAAGCGCAATCGTCAGCTAGGAAACATTCCAGAAATAGTGTAAATGAGGTGAAAATCATCAGGAAAAACTCGTGAAATGGTGTAAAAAAGGCGAAAACTGGTCTTATATCACTTAATACATCGTGAATTTACCACTATTTCTGGAATGTTCCTTAGCTGACAATTGCGCTTGAGGCACTGCAGAACATTTTTCTAATTTTTTTTTCTTTAAATTTTTGAGACGCTATAGATAGTTATTTATCTCTCTTGAGAAGAAGCGAACTG
>KN729023.1:0-17850 GCA_000816745.1 Ancylostoma duodenale
ATCATCGCCGGTAGGCGGCCATCTACGCTGTTCAACTTACTGTTGCGATTGTCCAGCAGCCCGCTCCATGGTAAGCGACTCATTTTAGAAGTGAGATTTTCTGTGAGTGCTGCCTTTAAGGCCGTAGCTTTTGCCATCGCTGGACCGCTCGAATACGTTTTCAATCTATGCTTCACGAATGCCGAAGTACCTGGCACGTGGCTTTCTTTTGTCGCACCTATTCCAAAAAAGCCACTGTATGACTCTGCGGGTAACTACCATACGGTCAGTATCACTCCAATTTTTGCCAGGATTTTTGAGAAAATTGTCGAGAAGAAAATAGTTAAACATTTGGAGGAACATAAAATTTCTACAGCTCAGCGTGGCTTCCAAAAGGAAAATCTACGATTACGGCGATGTTGCACGCATTAAATGACTGGATATCTCACCTCGACAATGATGCTGGTATGGAGGTTATATACCTAGGTTCTTCTTAGGCTTTTGACGATGTACTCCGTGAGAAGTTGATCTAGGATGAGATAACTGGAATTCATCCACGAATTGTCTCCTGGATTGGAGCTTTCCTCACGAACAGATCATCGTCTTCGCGAATGGTAGGAAGTGGAGTTCCGCAAGGAAGAGTCCTCCGAACTATCCTTTTTAATATGTATGTTTCCGTATGAACTGCCTGAACTCACAACTCCACATGGAGTCAGCTGTTGTGCCTTTGCTGATGACTTCAAACTATATTATCCTGTTTCTAATGAGGGAGATAAGGTTAAAATACAGTACGCAATTTACGATGTAGTTCTCTGATCGGAAGAATGAATGTTACATATATCTAGGGAGGAAGCAAAGGTTATGCACATTTGTCCCAAAAACCACTGTTTCGATAGCTCATGAAAGGAGCTCATCTTGATGATACTGATGAAAGATGTGTGCTTTGTTTAAAGCACTTTCATCAATTGACTCAGCCACAACTCTTAATGTTTTCAAAATCTTCATGCCTGTTCTTGAGTAGGGTACTGTGGTTCTCAATCTATGTAAGCGAAAAACTATAGAGCTGCTACAGAAGATGCAAAACAGTTTCACGCGGAAACTTGATCAGAACCACAGGTGGGTTTCGTTATGGTCAATTTCCATGCAGTAAAATTAGATGTACCTCAGGCTTCAATCATTAGCGGACTATTGGAGGAAATTTGAACAAGTGATTATTTATAAAATCTTGTACGGATATCCCCATCTTAAACATGGGATGCTATTCAGCACTAGAGAGGCGATCCCAGGGGGATGTTCCCGAAAACTCGTACTAAAGGGCTGGTAAGAATATTAGGAAACACTTTCTGGTCAACAGACAGGATAATTTCAGGGCTGAAGCTGTTCTTTCCAACAATATTGTATCCTATGTCGTATCTGATTACCAAAAATGCTTCGAAAAATTTTGGCAACATCACGGGAACTGGACTTTCTATAAGTACATAAGTCTAGCTCCGCTCAAAGGCAGCACGAGTTGAAATCCTCGACTCGGAGCTGAGATACGGGTCGTAAAGTAGGTGCGGCACACATCACAGAAGTGAAACGAACACAAACTATCATGACTTACCTGCAGAGAACGGAGATGTGCCGTCGTGTGCATGCCCGGCCGGCTAGTGCCTTGGACGGCTCGACGGGCCAGTTAACGCACTTAAACGCAGCTTGTAGCTTGGTGCGTCGTTGTTGTGTAAAAATTTGACCGCAATCAGGATTTCATTCTTGGCTTTTCTTTTCAGATTACAGCCGCAGCTGTCAGGGACAGTCGAGGAGTAGTGGATGGAGTGCAGTTCACCTCTAAAAATGCTTAGTTTCTAGCGGATTTGCTAAATTGATCTGATTTTGACTTTGCTTCTGTTTTAATGTCATTATTTGTTATTTTGAAGATTCGCTTTACGGGTTTTACTTTGTGGGACGTTGATATGCATTTTGAAGCGTGAATTGGATGTACTTCCTTCCCCGTTTCACTCCTTTTCTCAAATTTCGACAGCATACACTGGAATATCACTTCGGGATATGAATGTTCCACCCATGACACAGCAGATTCTAGGAGATTCCTTCTTTTTTGAAAAGGTTTGTGATTGATATGTTAGAGGACCAGTCTGCGCGAGTAGGGCTCCGCCGGAATACTCGTCCACACATTCAAACGCGCGGAATCGTTTCTGGGCTTTCTCAGGTGTTTCATGCCATTTCTTCACCAGATATGAGTTCTACACCCCCAAATCTGCAAAAATTGCAAACATGAGGATTTCGACGGGTGCTGCCTTCAATAGAAGCTGACCTGAAGCCTTTGATCACCGCGTAGTTTTATCTGAAGCAAGAATAGATAGAATTGTGATGTTTTTCAGGAGCGCAACCACACCTTCAGAATGTGTTTTTTTTTTTGGAAATAAAGGGGTGACCATAAAGTAGTATATGTACAGGGAGCAGAAGGGATAGTTACTGAATTTCACTTCACAGTTTCTCCAGCCAAAATTCGCATGTGACTCAGTGCGCTTTTGCTTACCTAGTGACTCACATCCGCGCAATAGATAACACATGCGTGCTCCCTTTAAACCTTCACTCGCGTTCACTGATAGCGCACAGTTCGCTGCATTTCGCCATAAATGTCCTATAATCCATACCAAGTGAGTTCATTCTTTTTTTCAGCAGTCTTTTCGTGATAAATCCTTAAGATGATTTACACTATTAAGACCCCCGGCTATCCTATGCCGCTACCACCCGTGGTGGGTCCACCAGCCGTTGTTGCCCCTCCCGTCATGATGCCACCTCCAGTTGTGGTACCTCCACCGCCAGTGGTGTACTGCCCGCCTCCAGTCGTCTACGGAGCGCCAAACGTTGGTTTTCACAATGTTTCACTTCGAAACTTTTTGGTCTGACTCTATGACATCGTCGTATGGAAATCACACGTCAGCCCTATTTGCTATCTAATCTGTGCCCGGTTCTTCGATTGATTTTCTCAAAGCAAACAAAATCCCGGTTCCGCTATTGATTTTTTAAAAGTAAACAAGAGATCGCGAAAAAAGATTTCATTACAGATGGTCATCTACGAGGACTGTTACCCTCGCTACCACCACCATCATCATCACCACCATGGATGGTGCTAACCATGCATTTTCGCCAACGTTGCTGTCGAGAAGAAATCTCAGCGGTCTACGAGTTCCACAAAAAAGTGCTTCTCATCTTTGTATGTACCGATTATATACCTGTAACTTGTCATTTGTTTCTATTCAGGATAAACGTTTATCAACAACATTACACGCAACAAAAAGACGTACAGAAATAAAAAAAAATCAAGCAGGGAAAGTAACAATTAGGCAATTGTCACTGAAGAAGTTTGAGACCAAAATTGGTGATGACAACATGCGGAAAAGTGGATAAGCAGTGGGATCGCGTCTGATGAAACAAGTGGATGTTCGAGTATTCAAATCCAACCGTGGAATTTTTACAACAAAAACGTTATTCTTATGCTACTTGTTACAAAAAAAGGTGTAACGATTTGCACTGGGTGAGATTTCACCCACACTTAATGAGGTTTCAGAGGAACTCTCATGCTTCCCGCCCTCAGGATCCGTGTGGTATCCTTAAAACCTCACAGAATCAACGGAATGTCGCTTCCACGATCTTTTAGATCATTTCTGTCATGTCTGTAACTTGAACTCCGCATACTGTTTTGGACAGTGGAGGGTACGCGGTAAGTTTGACGTGAGAAACTTTCTTCTTGAAGAATACTGTTGCTATCTGATAATGAGAACGGTTCCGACGAAGGTATAAAAAAGCAAGCATGGCGCATCAAACATCTTTCACAAAGGCCTCCTTTTATTTCCGAACAAGCACCACTGTAGAGCTCAGAACTTATTAAGCAACAACAGTATGCATGTTGACTTTCTTTACAAAGGATGTTCCTAACGCTGGGTAAACTGAGTATGACAAAAAATTATAGTGTAGGCCTTTTTATGTATTCGATAGTTTTTACATGGCAGAATCAGCGCGTACCACCCACGCCACGAAAAAAAAACTTATTACTGTTCGGTCATAGCAGGCAATTTAACAATAACAAATTAATTCCAGTTGCAGACCTCGAAATGGATGCAACCCTAGGGCCCAGGCTGACGCATAGATCCGCGCAGGCAAGAAAATTTAATGTTGGCCGCATCCGAATTACGTGCGACACATGCGCGAGATTCCATATTTACTGTACTCACGTTATTTTTGGGTTCACGTAAACTGTGCAGGACCCACGAATAATACCGGGAGCAATAACTGTAATTCCACCTTAGTATTCAACAGAGAACAAGGTTGCGAACGATTTCGATTTCGATTTCATAAGGCAACGATTTCATAAGGCAACACTGGATTCCACACTTAGGAAAAAAACTTTCAGAGATCAAAATGAAGAAAAATGTATGTGAAGAACCATGTGCTCTTCTATTCTACCGGTTTAACACTGATTCTTCCTTTCTTGGTGGGTTCAAAATGACGAACATAAGGCTGGCTCCGACCTCAAAAGCAAACATTTTCTACTATATAGTAGAAGCAGTAAACCTGGGTAAGATGCTCACCTCCGGATATGGCTGTCGAAGGTTGCTACGATGAGCGAGAGCGCTCTTCTCCGCTCCGATGTCGACGAAAAGACCAAATTCCACTTGGTTAGCCACGCGTCCCACAACTTGTTCGCCTACATTAAGAGAGGCGATTTTTCGAATTTCGACCTGCAAAGCAAATATCAGAGATTAGGTTATAACACATATGGTATGCATATTGAAAAAATACACAGATTTTATTCTTAATCCGTGAAGTCATTCCATTAAAACTTATAACAACGACAGATCCAATTTTTCTTCAGCAATAGCACAAACAAGCGTAATAAATAGCTCAAATGACTAGTTTACCCTACTTAAAACTTCTGAAATCATTACAGGAACGCTTTAGGCTTCAGGATGACAATGATTATGTTTCTCAACAGGTTTCAATGGCAAGTACATGGAAAAACTCGCAGTAATCAGTGCTTTGAAAGCTATTTTCCATATTTCTAGAACCTCAGAATTCATCGATGAGTAAACAAGGTTAGTGGATGAAACAATCTAAACAAAAGTTCTTGTCCGAAACGATCGAAGGCCTTGCTCAGTCTGCATCAGGAATACCTGTTTGAATTTTTTTCTGTGTAACCTTCAAAACCCTCTCGTTTATTACCTTCGTGTCGAAGGGAAGCATTGTGCCTTGGCACTGTGTTTAACAAATAAATAAATAAATAAATAAATAAATAAATAAATAAATAAATAAATAAATAAATAAATAAATAAATAAATAAATAAATAAATAAATAAATAAATAAATAAATAAATAAATAAATAAATAAATAAATAAATAAACATAAGAAATACTTACCATAAGGTCAGGAGGAGGTAGCGTTTTTATTTCTGTACAGAAGAGGTCACGAACAGTAGCTTCTTCAAGTGTTACATCCGTGAGGCTTTGTAGTCTCACGACTAGATCTTGGCAAGGAAGGTCAGAGGGCCTGAGGCCAACACGTGACAGCAGGCTGGAAAGAAGAACATTCGAGACAATACCATGGGCAACAGTTAGCTGTTTAAGCCCATTTACGGCTAGGGAGGAAAAACTATACTCGTGAAGCCGACCTCCTAGCAACTCCATACTGGGAGGGATGTATGATTGTTCGATCCAATGGTTCACTAGCCACTTTCTTTTTCTTCTTTTTTGGCCCATCCAGGCCATTTTCACAGGCATCGGTGACAATGAGGAACCCTGCAAAGCAATATGGTATTTGAATTAACTGGGTCTACGATGCCTCTCGTTAGATAATGTACGCTCAGTTTTTTTTTTTGCAACGAGGGCAGTTTGTACTAGACGCCTTAGACGGTCGTCAAGCGCAGCAAATCGCGAGGAAATTACCAAGCAGATCGCTTAACGGGCCATATACACCGTAAGTCTTGGCCTACCCTCCGTCGTATGGTCGCATGCAAGACGCACGCCTGCATCTAGCAGAAATGACAACGTAACGCACATCTAGAGAGAGAGAAGTAGGAACTTTTTGTACATAAACAATAAATGAGAAATTTACTCATTCATTTACTTATGCTATCGCAGGTGATCCAAAGAAAGGCGGAGACTAGAAGATTAAGTTTAGAAATGCAGATATAGATGGGGGAAATCATGAGCACTCCCAAAATAGAAAAATTGCTGCTAGCGAATACAGCCACTTTTTGTCAAATATGTAGGTCATGTAAGCATAAATAAAATTCAAAATAAGGCTACAGCAGGTATTTTCAACCATTTGTTGTAGGAAGTTTTGAAAATGGCTGTAAAGTACACGGCCTGCATGCATGGCTGAAATTACCTATGATGAGCGTGTTAGCACCCCTTAGTTTACCCAACAATAGCTCGAGCGCTAACATTTTTACCCTGGGTAATCTCAATGATGCATGCCGACACAGGGAGACAGTAAGAGTAACCCACCTGCACATTGCTCAAACGACTTCGCTCCTAACCCTTTTACCCCTTTAATTTCCTCTCGTGAACTGATCCTTCCCAACTGTTCTCGAAGCGCAACCAAACCAGCAGCTGTCTTCTTGTTCAGGCCGCAGACCTTTCTGAAGAAAATAAAACTTATCTACCCTCAGAAAGCACGTTGATGAGTGCACTCACTCCAGTAGCTGCACAGACGCCACGTTAACATCGACACCTCTCATTGAAACGCATTCTCTCACTACAAGGGCCAGTGCTTCTGACAGCTTCTTGGCGTTTACTGAGTGCTGAAATATCCAGAATCACCCATAGGAATCTTCCAGATGAAGTAGTGCACACACCTGATACATTCCCATTCCAAGATGTTTCGGCTCAATTTTGACATATTCCGCCATCGGATCGATAAGCCGACGACCAATTGACACTATAGAAATCTTTCATAGTTAAGTACAGCCACAGGCGAAATTAATCCTAGGGCACCTGCGCTACGCTGAGTCGGTGGCATATTTGGCAGATCCTCTTCAGCAAGTGGAGTGATACTGTACTTTGAAGCGCCATTCTCCGGTACGGTGCTGAACTGCTAGGTTTCGACCAGCTTGTTCATTTGTGAAGAGCTAGACCGTAACTCACCAAAACCTAACAACACGGGGACCAAATTTTCCGAATCGAATCATTGTAGCCACAGCCATCTGAGTTTCCAACGATGCCTTCCCGTTTCCAATGGCGAATACAACGCGACCATCGCCAGCTCGACCAACCCACTCTATCAGCAGATTTTCACCTTTCTGATCGAAGACCTTTCCATTCAGGCCAAATTCGGCTGTCTCAACCACTGAGCCTGCAAATGGCAATCTGAAGTGAATGTGATGGGTAGGGGTTCGGATGAGATCAAAATTGAAATGGTACTGCAACAATCAAGAGAAGGACTTATTCTCCTTATGTGGGTCTCAAACCCTTTACAGCATTCCAGGGTGGGTAGTGTAAGATGCACAATATGTACAGTGGCGGCCACATATTTAGCACGCTGCCAGTTTTGGGCGATCAACTGATAAAAATATAAAATCCGTATTTCAAGCTTGGAGTGAGCTATCAGGAAAGTACTCTAGAATGTGATAAGGCATAACATTCTCTTTGAAAACCACCACTCTTCTCTTCAAGAAAATGTATCTGGAAGGAATTGCACGCATTCCTTGTATTTAGAGCTGAAAATGCAGTACTTTTGAAAATATTTTTGTTTCTCTCTGACTCGATTTTATCGGATCAAAAGAAAATGCGGGTTTATTCCAGATATTGGTGCGCGTTTTGCTATACTAGTTTTGATGCACAGTTTTCCACCCCATGGAAGATCACGAGCCTTCCACATAGCTAAAAAATTACGAAAAAAAGGACTCATGGTGAATACAAGGAGAAAACATGCATTTTGACTGTGGATTTTTCTATGGTTTGCGCTTCTCACAGGTATTCAGAAACTCACAGGAAAATCTCAAAGCTTGCCTTATTCTCGAAATTCAATAAAATGAAATTTTTGACAAATTCGACGGTCCGTCTTTGTCCCTGGGTCTAGCTGCTACGAAGAGTACACTAATAGCAATCACAACAGAATGTTAGGAAGAAGAGTGCTTAGTTCAAATCTCCACTTCAATTCCCTCCATAAGTAGATACAAAACTTTTGTATCTCGTTTGTGAAAACTGCCGAAATTGAAATTTTATTTTTTAATCCAGCTCCAAGTGAGTCTGTGCCCGTGGTGAGCAGCACGAAGGAAGTCTCGGTAGAGCCTCAACACATACTCGAACTTGGATTTGATTGCTCATCCCTGGGCTGAGATATGCAAAAAATTCTGTGCTCCAAAATCGCGGGTGTGCTAAATACGTGGCCGCCACCGTAGTTCCGGCGTCCACTACTGACGCGCCCGGTAAAATAATTAATGTGGAAGCTTCAGGATCAGTGAAAACTCGTCCAGATTGATCACTAATGCAAGCTCGCGAAACGAAAAAAGTGTAAATAAAACTCAAACAAAATCCTTTTTTGATTTGTAGCCAATGACTCATCCAGTGGGAATCATCGCTAGGTAGGAGTTGATCTCATCCCCTTCACTATCAGTTCTCACAACCCAATAGTTAGCAGAAGGACACAACAAAAAAACTCCTTTTCATTGTAATCAACCTAGGGGCAATTTATACTAGACACGCGCGTGAGTCGCGCGCCGCATGCACGCACGGAGGATATTCCATGGAAATCGGTCAACGCGTCATGTATTAGGGTGGTAAGAAAGTCTTGAGCCGATTTTTTTTGAAAGTTCCAGAACTTTTGATTCTTTATCGGTACCCATGGCCTGCCATGTGGTAGTTGTAGGCCAAACTCGGGGCTTCTCTATAATAGGCATATTTATCCGAATTGCCTCCAGAAGCTTTAATTACGACGTCAATTCCACAGGAAGTCTTCTTAGCCAAAATCAGTTTTTCCTGCATTGCCCACACCGAAAGGAGTTTCTGGAATGCCTAATTACTGGAGAAGAGAGTTGGGTCCTCTGCGGTTCTAACACGCATCGTGCCATGTGGCTCCGTCGAAGAGAAGATCCGCCAAATCGCACCCCCACCCAAACAAGTGTTTCCTTTGCTACCTCTGGAATTCGCTAGGAATGCTGTATTACGAGCTGCTCACGCAAACGCACACAGCCGCCGGTAACACCGACGCCAGTCAGCTCCAGAAAGTCGCGGATGCTGTTCGAGAAAGGCGGCCGAAACGAGTTTCTTGCACACCTACGCCATGGTGACGCTAGGCCCCAAATGGAATGGCCAAAGAGACCTGTGAAAAATTGGAGGAGCTGCGCCGGGTCACGGTTCCCCATCCAACCTATTCTCCTGACGTTGCCCCTTCCGACTACCACTTATTTTGCTCCTTCAAGGCATTCCAAGCTAAGAAAAAATTCACCAAATTTAACCATGTTGAAGAGGAAGCCAGCGATTTCTTTAGCTCCCAGTTTTCCCATTCCTAGGAGAAGGGTACCGCCCGCTGACCTGCTCATTAGGTGGGACACTGCAGTGACTAACAATGGTTATTATATTGTTGAGGAAATTCCACTGTGTGCTGAGTAATAAAAGAAAGCACAAAAAAAGTCTAAAACGGCTCAAGACGTTCTTACCACCCTAATAGTAGAATTCCGAACTTTTCGAAGCAATTAATTCGTTGAAGACCTTTTCAGAAACGGTGTGGTTCTTAAACATCCTGCCCTTGACAGAGTTGGCGACGGGCTTGAGAAAACGGTAACTCATTGGGGACAGGTCTCATGAAAATGCTGGATAAGGCAGTAGTTCATAGCCAAAGTCGTTGAACTTTTGGAGCATTTTTCGTGAAACACGGTGTCTCGCATTACCGTGGAAAAGGATCGATTCTGTTCAGTCCTACGTACATAATCATCCTGAATGGAAATAGCGCACGACCACTGCGAGAACTCAAACGCGTGCGTCTCACCTGCGTCAGAGATGCCTAAGGTCTGCGACTGGGCCTATCTTTCATCGTATGACTCGCCAAACGCACGTATCTAGTATCTAGTAACTGCACTTCAAGCGAGCTCTGTTCATGTACACATGCGTATTTCTTTCCATGTAGCAACAACATTTATAGGACAATTTATGCTAGGGTGCTTGTGTCGGACACAAGCATTCATTTGCTAAGGATTGGCCAAGAAGGCCGGTCAACGCGACATGCACATCTCTGAGGAAAAGAAGGTTCAACCGCCACGAGGCCGTGAACGCGTGCGTCTGAGCTGCGTCAGCGATGATGCCCTATCCTTCATCGTATACACGCATGCGCGTCAAACTCACGCATCTACTATAAATTCATATCCATCCAGTGCTTGGACGTTTATTTTCCGAACGCATGACTGATAAATGATGTTTTTGTTTTCTTCCTAAAAATAGGGTGGTAGTAACAACTCCGCAGTCAGCTTCATTTCTTTACGTTGAATAGGGCGGAAGGCCGACTAGATATTCCGTAAGCCAACGGCGACCTTTGAATCCTTGGCATTCGTGCAACGCTGCAGTTTCAGATGATATGGAAAGGTCCAAACTAGGAAGAACCCCAAAATTCCGGAGGAGAGCCAGCACCTCTTCTATGGCTATGACGGCGATGAGTACGTGATCAGATCCAGAAAATTCGAGACTCAAAATAAGACGGTGATCTTGCAGTGGCCACAGTTGAGGATGACGGTACACAGGTTGAGCGGAAGACAAGGCGACAGACTCGGAGATCGGTGGCTCGTGGTGCAGACACGGCGACGTTTAAAGAGGCGTTTAGGCAATTCTGCGATAGAACCCTCAAGGTATTGCAACACACTTCGTTCATGCTCGCTAATAATCACTGAAGCGGTTTAGGCAGGAGTGCCACAGTTAGCAGACGAGTTCATGAAGTTGAAAATGGCCACGCAAGCTATCGGTAGCCGACCGAAGACGGCCTGTGATGCAAATCCCGAGAAGAATAGATACCGAGGTAGAAGTTAGACAAGGGGTTGGATAGCCGGCTGGAAGAATGTCGCTTTCAGAAGTGTTCTGTATCGATGCGACAAGAGTCGTATTAAAATGGCCTGCGGGCTTCCCGGATTACATCCATGCTAACTGGGTTAATGGGGTCGACAAACAGAAAAAATTCATCTGTACTCAGGTTAGACATTTTCTTGAAAAGAATTCGGTTGAATTAGAAATTCAAGAGAAACTAAAGAGTCATTGCCAGAACAAAGATGACAGCACAGCTATCTTCTGGTGCCGGAGGATTCGCGCGCAAAGGGCAATTTTCTTTGAAGGCGTGCGTCAGGCGCGCGTGAGACGCACGCAATCATCCTCGAAAGACTTTCATGACGACCGGTCAACGTGACATTTACACACTGAATGAAAATACCACGCAGCCGTCACGAGGCCGCAACCCTCGCGTCTGGCTTGCGTCCCAGCTGCGTCAGGGAAGCGATTAGGCCTATCTTTCATGAAATAGACGCATGTGCGTCAAACGAACGCATCCACTACAAATTGCTTACACCACTCGCTTTCGCAGGAATAATCGTGATGGGGCAGAAGCCTGCACCACATCTGCGTCTGTTTTGCATCAGGAGTGCATCTCATCCTATCCTACATCATGCTGTCGCATGCCTTACGCATGTCCGCACTAAGTATGCAACCAACCAAGCATGATAGCCATTCGAAATGAGTAACATCCTGGTTCGTGCCAGATAACTTCTCATTTTCGCTTGCTGGCGACCGATGCCGGTCTATTCATGTGCAAAACCGATAGATAATATGAAATACAAAGTTCAGTCTGGTCAGAATGTTGTGTTACCGTAGTTTCATGGCACCAAATAAAATGCGTTCGTCGCATAACTATATAAAGGACAACCAGCGAGATTGTCGCGGTCTATTGAACGTCGAATCACCTAGCAGTGAAAATTTTGAGTTCAGAAAGTGTGGATTGGATCCGTAATGAGTTGAGGTTACGGAAATTACCCTGTCTACCGGATTGGCTTTTAATCTTGTATAGATAATCACATGGATAATCAATTCTGAAGTGCACTTTATGATTGCAAGCCGAACCATCAAGTCTTCAGGGTCCTAACAATAAGACTGTCGACGACTTCTGGAGGATGATATGGCAAGAAAAATGTAAGAGCATAGTAATGCTTTGCAATGTGATGGAATGTGGAAAGCCAAAATGCGAGCAGTACTGGCCACTCACCGCCGACACTCCGGTAACCCATTTATAAGAGCCCTACAATCCAGCTGATTCAGGGTGCTTCTTTCAGATGACACTCGCAAGTGGATTAACAGTGAAATTCGTCTCTTCGGATGCAATAGAAAAAAGCGTTGAACTAACGAAAATAGAAGTATCTGACTCCTCTGGAGTAAGCAACTGTAATGTAGTACGATCGATTCGCAGGAAAGCATGTTATTTCCAGGCGCAGCACTCAGTAGAACACTTCCACTGGACCGACTGGCCAGATCGGGGTGTGCCAAACTCGACAACACTTGCAATTTTTCGCATGCTTCGTAAGGTGAACCGCCTGACCCCGTGCGTCGTGCACTGTTCAGCCGGTATTGGTCGTACGGGTACAGTAGTCGGAATCGATATGATCTATCGCCGGTTGGAACGCGGGGAAAAAGATGTGAGTGGCATTGCTCAAATATTTCCAAAAAGATATGAGTGGTAGGGCGGTCAAATATGTCCGGAAACTGGATTTCAGTGTGTCCAACATGGCCAAATTTAGAATAGACTCTTTTAAGGTGAGCCTTCTGAAGGTAGTCACAGAATTACGAGAAATGAGACATGGAGCAGTACAGATGGATGCACAATACCTCTACATGCATCGTATCTTACTTGTGGTTGCAGAGAATTTAAAGGTAAAAGGGATATTAACCACAGAATCACCACATCCACGACTCAATTCTAGAAGTTTTAGATCATAACACCAGCAGAAACCGAAAAATTCACTCAAGACTACGACAATCTTCTAAAGTGTCGCGGTTTCCTTTGAATAATTGCCACTATTCAGAGAATTCTCACTTACCAAAACGACAATGTATACAATTAATTCGCGCCAAATTATGCATGTGTACTTGTACTCGTAAGTATACAATAAATGGTTATTTAAAACGTGTTGAAAAGATTTTATAAAATGGGAAATATAAATTATACATATCTGGTGATTTGGAAATTATGAAATGCTAGTATGGTCGATTTCATCAGGGAAAACAGTATAAGAAACAAAAACGAAAAAGTAAGACAGGATAATGTGCGAAAACTGTGTAAGGATTGCAGAAATGGAGAAAATAAGCACAGATTTTTAACAATATCTTTGTGAGCGACACAGAGAATGATCAGCCGCCGCTGCAAACACAACAGGCTTCTAGTTTTTTGGTCGCGTAAGATGTAGCTCATGTCAGATCAGCTCGTGCCTCTGAACTTTGAAGGCAAGGTCCCACCAAAATCTCGTCAACCCAAATTTTTTGTTTCCTTGGATCCAAACCAACTGTGCAGCAGGTAATTCATAGTTGAGAAGTCGCTGTAAACCCTATCGGAAGATATGTATGGGAAGAAAGGTTTGAGGGTTATGGTAACCCTGGTGAAACATGCTCCAACTGGTAAAGGCTGCATACTGGACAAAGATTCGCGCGGATGGGTACAGATAAATGGATGAAGCGGGCTGTGTGCAGTTTTTCAATATGAATTTTTTTTACGATGCAGCAACAGACAGCATGTCCTGCGCCCGGTATGGCATTATTTGAGAGCAGAGACTTCGCAAACGCGCAAAACGCAGTCGTACCAAAATTGGTCAATGGATGCCGTGAGCTGTGGGACTTTTCAGGAATTTTCCTGATGTTTTCGTCCAGTGCGTCACCGTAGGCAACCAATTCATTGGAAATCCGAAAAATAAAATTCCGCCCGAACTTTCTTTGCCTTTGAGCTCTAAAGCTGCGCAGAAATTTTATATTTCTGAATTTCAAGAGAGTCAGAGATGATTTTGAGATAGCAGGAACTGAGGCAATTATACAGGGTGCGCCATAAGTTCTTGCAAACCATGTTTAGTACCACTACACCAACAGAATTCAACGTAATGGCATGACCTCTATGGCCACATTAGGCACACTCAATAGCAACTTAAATAACCTATAAGATCGGGAATTTGTCAACATTTGCTTTTGTAACAGCTCAAAGTCGAGTGGGAGGCACACCCATCGCGGCACGGTGGTATTTTTTGTATGATTCCTTCAAAAGCTTTAATTCAGCTTTATTTTACAAGCTCAAACCTTCGTATAATATAGGTTTTGATTTGCCCTTTAACATCGTTGACATGGCACCGTCCATCGGTTTCAGATTGAACCTGAATGATAATCGGATCTCAGCACAGGATCTCCTCCGCGCACCACCCCAGTAGATGCACTTGCTCCATGAGCAGATTTTGAGTTTTACCGGAGCTTCACGTTTGGGGTTTGTGACATAAATTTAATGCAGTAAGATTTCTTCTCACCTAAAATGCTGTTCAAATAAGACTGAGCGTCACGTTGATGTTGTGAACCTCAAAAATCTAGGAAAATTTGCTCTGACCGGGCATCTTCTTAAAAACATGATGAAATTCTTTAAGAGAAAAAACGGAATTCCGTTCTCACCCCAGAATTCTCCAATGCTTTTTACATCCATTCTATTTTTCTAATGAAAATAGAACAGCTCTATCCTGAAGATTGGCTCCAGTTCTAAGATGACATCCTCAACTTTCAGGTACTTCAAAAGCAAATGTTGACGTACTCCCGATCTTATAAGTTATTTGAGTTGCTATTGAGTTGGCTTAGTGTGGCCATAGAGGTCATGCCATTACTTTGAATTCTGCGGCAGTGGTGATACTAAATATGGTGTGCAAGAACTTTTGGCGCACCCTGTATACATACAGTGAGCGTCGATGGCGATGGGTTTTGGCGAACTCGGGTTTTTCCATCATTAAGCTACCAAGAAAAGTGAGTAACTATCAAGAAAACTCTATGGTTTGTTGTAGCGGAAAGGATTCTGGCTGAACCATTCCATTAAAAAAAATCCTGCTAGAAATATGGACGAACCAGTAGAAGTGAGAAGAGCAGCCTTGCAGGCAGAATAACCAGGGTCTAGTGCGATGACACTCTCAGCAGTCACTCCTTCCCGCCAGAATAAGTGCCGTAGGTTGTGCGCAAAGCACGAAATAGCAGCTTCCTCGGCGCGAGCTAACAGTAGGCGCCTGAAATTCTCGAATCCTCATGTGAAGACTAGCAAAATGAATGCACATTCGTCTTCACCGTATGGTTCTCTGGATTTTCGGAATGAAAAGGCGGCTTATCGAATCATTGAGCGCCGTTAGGAACAACTCTTGATGCACAGGTGCAACCCTGAAAATGCACTTCAAAACTTCTGGGTAGTTGCTCTGAGTTAACGTCTTTACCTCATGCGGATACCAGGATGTTCCTTCTCTGCGTGAGCCACTTCCACTTTCCATGTGAGCACTTCATTCTCTTCGCCTCTATCCATAGCAAGAATCTTAGAAGAAGATATTTAATAGAACTCATCCAGGTAACAAGAGTTTAGTTTTAATGATCTAGAAATCAAACCTATGCCTCAAAAGCAGACCTGGTAGTTCTCCACTTTTCTTACATCTTTTTTGAAGCCGAGGTAGTCGTTGAAATTCGCTATCAAACGATATGATTTGTCATTCTCAGTCCATTTCTTCGCCTTATTTGACAATTCAGAACAGACACAGAGAAAAGCACTTGTTTCCATTTTCGAGCTAAAGATGATCATCGCATTAATTGTCAGGATAGTTTATCGGGTCGCCAAATAAGTTCCAGGCATTTTTTAAAATTAAAAAGGCTTATGAGGAGACGAGGAGGGATGAAATGGGAACGGCGAGGTGGCGGGGGTAATACGCCTACTGCAGGCTAGCTCCGCCCCTTTCGGGTAAGCTCCACCCTTCCCGAGCAGTGGTCGTTTTCCGTACATGGCGAAAGTGATCCCCGCTCGATCGGCTGTTCCCAACCGCAAGGCGAGGTAAAGCTAGCAGCAAAAATGGGTTTTGTACGCGTGCAATAAGCCAACTACAGGACCATCTCGCGCCTCGTTTCCTCCCATCATGCTCCAGACCCTTGCTTTTGATTGAATATTTTATTTATTTACTGTTTTTTTTAATTGAATGGGACCAGAAGAACCGTCTCATACTTACATTCTTTTAACTGCGTCTTGCGTCTCCTGCATTTTATTTAACAAATCGGCCATGGCATTCGCAATGTGCTCTTCGACTACTTTCACATTTTTCAGCTCTGAAAGTAATTTCAACAGATCCTTTCACTGAAGATCATCATAGTATCACTCTGACCTGGTTTTGAACCAACTAAGTGCTCAAGGTTGATACTCCTTCCGTTCAGAATAGCCTGTGCAACTTCTTCAAGACCCATTTCTCTGTAAACGTTCCTTTTAGCATTTTCAGGGTAAAACGGTAGAATACGTAACCTTACCGTGCTATTGAAGCTTTCGTTTTCCGAGCACTAGCGTACAACTGGGTGACTTCGGTTATATCTGCTGGCTCTCTCGCAGACTGCAGATAAAATCCTGGGTTAGGCTAACACAAAGAGGAAGCTCCACCGAGCAACTGCTCACCTTTAGTCGTTCCACTGCAATTGTCAAGTCGCCTTCATTCTTGATTTTCGACGAAACATTTGCGATTGCCTTTTCAACCTTCTTATTAAGCTCTCTGAAACTCTTATTCAAATATGTACGAAACAAAGGGTGATGGTTAAAAGAAAACTGAACTAAAAGAAAGACTCATCGGAACACTCCAACTCTGGTTACTCACAATGTTCGCTAAATCTAAACTCAAGGTGAAGCGTAGTGATGATAGAAAACCAACCTCATGCGAACCTCCCCATTCCACTCCCTGTCGGCGAAAATATGATCCCACTACTCGTTCTGTACAAATCCCTGGCCCCATCATAATGATCCTACCGCCCCCCGCCCTCCTCCTCCCTCTGTTGTGACCCACCGTGACAATCTGATATCACACGCTAATTGGATGAGAAAATTCTATCTAATGGATATTGCGTCAAACGCAAGAGAAAGTGAATGGATGCGCAAGAAAAACTCCAGGAATCTGACAGTAGTTCTGTCTCGGGTTAGTTACCAACTATTTCCCACAGTGCTAAAGAACCCTTAGCTTATACGTAGATCTTGTAATCTATGTGGATCTATGCTTTACAATGCGCCTTCTTATCGCAAAAACCATTGATATATAACCAGATTTCATACATGAAGAGTGTTGCAGCTACCGATCATTACTGGGCAAGGTTAACAAGGGAAGAATACCAGATTTCGTGGCATTTTAAAATGAGGTATGCCTCACAATAAATAGTCGAGGACGCTCCCTTCCACTCGATTCCGTTCTACTTCCATTAATCCACTTCCTGTAATTGTAGGAGGATGGTGTTGCCGTAAAAAATGGATCTAGCTCCCATCCAAAGCAACCCCTGGACGTGAATTTCTTCCTTGACCTCGGATCAGTCGGATTTTCTGCTGAACGCCATGGCAAAAAACTTACAAACGTTCTTCTTTGGCGGTGCACACTTCATCAGAGAGTACATTTGTATTAGGTGCGTGCAAAAGTTCCTGGGCAGTTGGTGGTATTTCATCGTTTGACCTTGTTTTGCTCCTTGCGGTTTCCATGTCCTGCAGCCGTTTTCATATGCTCTGATAGCCTGAAACCTCTGCTACCTATATCTCTTTTGGCTCCGGTCTAAATCACAGCATTGCTGTATTTTAGGCATAATACTGATGTTAGGTACAGTTAGCAGATTTGTGGAATTTTG
>KN729024.1:6788-18153 GCA_000816745.1 Ancylostoma duodenale
TGCAGTAAACCCTTCGTGCTGGGATCTGCATGAGAGCCAAGCCACGTCGTTGGCTCTGTTCTCCGAAAGCCAGTTTTTGGCTGCCTGGTTGGCATACACTATGGCGTTCGCCTACGGGAATCTGTCGTTCTGTCGACGCTGTCCCTCAAAACGGCAGTAAATGCCTCTGTAGAGCGTTCTAGTACTCTATCGAGTCCATTGAACCCGAAACAAAGGCTATCTCTAGTTTGTTCCCGGCAGAAAAATCACTTCAAACCATGAATGATCCGATTCAAAAGTTACAGCTACTGAAGGTGGCTGGGTTACATCGGAAACCGTTCCACAAGCCTTTCAGAACGTCAGGTTGATCCATATTGAACCACTGCTCATCTGTGAAGATTAGTTGAAAGCATTTCTCGAAGCCTCATTCGTATTTCTCTGGCTTAGAAAATTACCACTACCGTGCTTCAACCTGCTGTCATGTTCCGTCGAGCAAATTCTAGCTGAACCGCATTTTGAGGAAAAACCAGATGTGTAGCCTTTTTTGTAATTTCCCTCGCAACATTTCCGTTGCGGCATGGCGCCCTCCAAATGGTGCGCTTCGAGACAGGGGCTTTCAATTCTGCTTGGAACTGGTTGAGCGAAAAGCAACTGTTGGACGCTTGCTTGCGGATCTGCCTATCGTCATGAGATGTGAGACGTTTTGGCGTCTAGAATCCTTCTTCTTGTTGCATCCATCCGAATTTCGCGAATAAGTGGGAACGAAGCAGTGAGTACGACCAGTCTTCATCCCGATAGCTTGACTACTTAGTCCTGCATCGTTGAGAGGGAGGCCGGATCTGAGCTTTCTCTTCTGTGCTTAGGGATGCAACGCGAGGGTTATTGAAAAAAAATGTGAAACCAACTATTTGCCATCCTAGTACACCGAAGGTGGGGCGCCAAGCTTTCATCAGTCTTCATTATTCGTTAGTGGTCGTATAGATATGAAACGTGGGAAAAACGGTAACACCGCATTTTAAAACACAGGAAATAAGTGTGCGGTGTAGAAACTTGTGCCCCATAGTTATTTTGTCCGCTGAATATATTACCAACCATGGAAAAATCCCAAAGTTGCTACATGAAGCACAGCTGCAAAAAATAGGGTGGTCGTATAGTTATGAAACGCAGTGTACACCGGAACGAATCAGAGAACGGTTAAGTGAGAATGGCGACAGTTACATCCGCACCAGCATACGGCCCATTCCAGGGATACATATGGACCTGGACTATAGGGGAAATACAGAAAATCCCAGGAGCAACTTGAAGCATGCGGATACTTGTGCGAATCTGCAGTGTGCGGGCTCCACTCAGGGTCAAGCATGACGACGGGAAAAAACGAGATCCATTACTACCCCCACCGCCCGCCTCTCTTCTCCAACTCCCACCTCTACTTCTACTATCCCCCCCCCCCCCGATATAATAAAGGTGATATGATAAATGCAGTATTTCAAGAACTCCTCACATGATCAGCGCAGCAGTAGTGTCTATCGACGCAGAAGCATACAATGACATCTCGCCGAGCTTCGATCGCCGCTGCTGCAAACAATTTTTACGAACTGCAGAATGATGGCAAAATTGAGTCCATCATGCGTAAAAATGGAAACAATTGAAAATTACGTGCAAAAAAACGGAATCGTCGTTTGTTCCTCAAGCGAGGAGAGGCGCCAGGGCGCGGTAGAATGTTCAGAAATAGTATGAGTTTCGCACAGCACTGCCACAGCCGTGCGATATGAAGAAATAGAATTCTGCAGGCTCATAGAGAATGAGTAACTCTATTGTATTCCAGAATTTCAGTTCTCTAGGCTTCCATATGTTTTTGAGAGTTCGATGTGAAATTCTACAAATTTTCACCCCTCTAAGGAAAAGTTTCCCGTCAAAACAGCTTTGGAAAGAATGAACTTGTTTACAGTGTACGTAGTTCGAGCATTGATATTTCCAGGAAAAGAAACTCCATCCGAGAATGATTCTCCTTAAAATCTGTTGCTTGTTGAAAGAGCAGTTCCCAAAGGAAACATTTGCACATTGACAAAGGACATAAATGACAAAGAATGAGTAATAACCGTTGTCCGCTTCTTTCAAGGGCAAACGTTTTTCTAGAATAGAAACAATGTCATAATTTAACAAAGGTGCAAGGAGGATGAGTATCGATGAGATATATTTGAAAGAAACACGAAACTTCACATTTCCTTATGGAATTAAAGTACTTTCTTTAAGAGGATAAATCTGGATTCCACAATTATTTCCTCTCCATCGAGAACAAAAGCAGTAACCAGTCAACCACAAAGGAAGCCATTGCTTGGACTCCTTTGTTCAAAGAGGCCAAAGTTCAACCGCTGATGTTGAGGAGGCATTAACTCCAAGCTGAGTTGTGCCACTCGTTCTCGTGGCAACGGTGGAATTCCGCTTCCATAAGACATCATGAGTCCATAATTACTGCGAAATTGGATAAAACTTGAACTTTTAGTGCAGCGGCTAGATGCTGTTGCCGAGCAAAGCAGAGTGGAAGCTTTTCCAGGATAGGTTATGCTGAGGTAACTCGTAATTTTTTCCTACTTTTGTCACATGCATGCATATATTCCACCATTCTGCCCAGTGAACAATCAAATTCATAAATAAAAGGATGGATGAGTAAGTAAATGAATGTATGGACAAATAAATGAATAAGGAAGAAGGGAAGTGGTGTGGCGTAAAGGAGGGAAATCCATGGATTCCATGTCAAACTTGGCGACACGGATACATGTTTATAAGTCTGATGAACACATGGCAGGTGTAGCTTGATGTGAATTGTGGTCTTTCGAAGCCCAGAATGAATGAAAAATACAGAGTAAATTTAAAAGAATAAATAAACAAATAGATAAATAACTGAATAAATAAAGAACTAAACAAATAAATAAATGCTCACAAAATGAAACAGTTCAGATCTCAAATTCACAAAAAGAAACGGTAAAGATTGGTCTCAAATTATTCAGCAGTGAGCTCTTTCACTCACTCATCTAATGATAAGTAGCTATTTAAGGGGTCGCCAAATTTCCGAAATTACTTTACAATACAAATAAAAATCCTGTATTAGTTTATTTTTATTTGTTTATTTTTATTATTATTTTTGATATAATTTTTGTTTATTATTTATTACTATAATTAATATTTTTATTAATTTTATTTCCCGTCTGGGTCCCCAAAACGGCGGAGACCCCACTTTTTTCCCACGTTCCCCCCCCCCCCCTCTCCCGCCCACTTTCTCCGTCCGTCACTAGCATAGACTACGCAGTGGCGAGAAACACAGGACGTGAATGTTGGTTTGTCAGCCTTGGCTAGCCTGAGAGAAAACGAACAGGGAAAATCGCGGCCAAAAGAATTTGTACCAGAGATAAAACAGGAAATTCTAAGGTTGCTGTAATAAATTCTTTTTTTTTTCAGGAAGAAGGCTTCATTTTTCAAAAGAAAAGCTAATAGCGGCACTTATATTATATAATATATCCGTTTCTTAAAGTCACTGATAATCCAAGAATCGATCCAAGTATTCAGAATCTAAAAGAGGAGAAACGTCTACTGCCCTTGCCTTCCAACGTGTTATGGATGGCATATGAATGACGACATATGCAGGAATATGCATACATCACGTGCAAAAGTGGAACAAGTTTTCCACTTCAAACAATTTCGCCGAGAAGTACAGAAATTCAAATCGACACATTCGGATGGAACACAGAACAAACAAGGTGCGAACAGCGTTTGTTCGCAATGGCAACTTCAGCTTTGAGGCCACTGAGCGTTCAATGGTACATAAAACTGTATGCAGCGGTAAGCGTCTACATCTAAAGAAGCAGTCAGTAGAATTTCCGACCTGAATTCTACTATTTTAAGGTATAGTGGTTTAAGTTCGGAATCGTTTCTTTGGAGAGGGTCTTCTATATATAGGGGATATTCCGAAAAATCGTTGTTCCTACAGCCAAGCCTAGTTGTAGGGCACATTTCTTCGCATTAACAACAATTCCAGCTTACCTCAAGCTCAGTAAAAGGAGAGCCATCCCTGTCAGCTTATCCGCTTTTGAAACACTGCTTGACAGCTCTTTGAGTCCGTAGCGTTGTTTTTTTCATTTTGATCGTTGTACTTTTTTTTACCATCGTTCATGTTTCTTTTAGTGTTATAATTAAAACAGGTTTATTGAGAAGGGTTTAGCCTATATTTTCATCGTTTTCGTTACTTTAATGGAATAACATGACCTTGTTCATGTACTAAATAAATAAATAAATATATATATATATACCAATACTCTATATATTATATATATATATATTCGGTAGGCGATGAAGCTCTGGTTGAAATTTTCCGGAAATTCTTTTCTTTCGGAGAATAGAAAGAGAATGGGGGTGGAGATTTCTAAAAAATAACCTGGTCTACCTATGTACTTGAAGTTTTCTTTTCTTGCTGAGGAGACATATTTTAGGAAATAGTGCTCGAATTTGGGCAATATTACTCAAGGACCCTTAAGAAGGGATTATGTAAGCAAACTATCCATAAAATAAGAGCAATAAAAAAGTTTAAAACTTGGGCTGGTGTGCACTACTGGATAAGCTAAGACCAGCTGTATGATTTGAAACGTTTAGGAGAGCTCGAAGTGTTATTACTACCAACTATGCTTATATGGATCATACTCGTATATCGAAAAACAATAACAAGCAGACCTAATCTCAAATCGTGGAGGAAAGAGTGAATTGAGACCGTTGGAATGCCCTCAAAACAATACTGATGAATTTGCTCCATTTGGGCTTGGTATGTGCCGATCGTTGGCGAGTAAACGCACGAGTTCAGCAGGAAATGAGTCCGCTTCAGGGGAAGACATTTTTCCTTGGGAAATCTACATATGAACGGGGTGGTTCCGAAGGTTTTCCACTATGCACGAGCATCTGCAGCTTTCATAAAAGCCCGAGCTTCCAAGCATCACTTTAAAAGATGTTATGAAGAAAATTCCAAAAGGGGTATAAGTTCGAGTGGTACCTTATGTAATTAATTGTACCGTCAGTTCCATCAGTACAGATGCGGAGAAGAATAAAAACTAGTTTGGGTGGACCGTATTCAACGGCGATCCAGATGACGCAGTTATTTTCTGGTCGGAGCGGAATAAAGGCGGGCTTAGCGGCGGCGAACGATTCAAAAAGTCTATACAATGGCACAAGAATGGCATAATAATGGCATAATCAAACAGTGAGGCAATACGATTCTGAATGTTTTGCTTGGGAAATGAGCTTCTACAGGTGGCCACTAAACGCGGGCAAAAATAAACATTGAGATGAGGATGCGAAGCATTTCAGCTGTTGTACATTAGGTAGAGGCACGACTTCAGTGACTAATGATCTACTTAGTATCAGTAAATTTTTACTGCCATCATAATGTTAAATCAGGCTTTCACAAATACTCTGCTGATGAGAAATATTATAGCAAAAGAGAAGTACACTACATATGGTGCAAAGAAAATCGACTACCCTCTGCAAGTGCACTATGGGATTGGAAGTGGCAGTGTTTATGACAGAAAAAAGAAGTGCATAACGCCCTCTGAGGCACTATTTAACACGAAAAGTTCCATAGTTTCTAAAAATGGAAACATATTCATCATTTTGTGGCACGTTTATAATTGCGCTACAGATGCGTCAGAAATGAAGCGAATAGAGAAAATAGAACAAATAAAAGGGAGGAGGAAGGCGCCTATGACAACTACATATATGATTTAAAAAAAACTTCATATTATCATATTTGCAATATATAAAAATAACTTTAATGTGAACTTCTGATTGTATTATAAATATGACTCGCTGTACATACTACGTACATTATATTATGCTAAATCTGCATCTTCCTTTATAATTGAGTGCTTACAATTATTTCTGATACTAATCGGGCCCAAGAAATTGAAAAAAAAAAGACTGGGCTTCTCTGACAACAAAACTGGATCCCATCGACCAGAATTCCGAGGATAAAGTTTCTTGGCAAATAGTTTGGAATTCAGGTAATTACAGTACAATTGTAGTGAGAATCATTTGAAAATGGTAATAAAAAATAGGAGCTAAAGAAGTTTATGGAGAACTTCCATTTGTTTCATAAAGTTCATATATTCTCGTGGAAAACCAGTTGAGTGTGGGAAATGGGGACCGCATATTCTCGGGGAAACCCGCGTTGAGTGTGGAGGATAGGGGACTTTTCACATTGAGTGAAATAAAATTCACCCAGCACTTGCGAATGGTGACCAACAAAAGTTCTCCCTAGTGAGTCCTAATCTCTGGATAATTCCGTATTACCGCAGAGATCAGGCGTTTTACGGCCTGCACAGGCGAGTAAATTATTCCACGGCAACAAAAACAACCTACATTGACCAGTTTCACATGTGTGTGGGGCAACGGAAGCAGAAAAACAACGAAGGCATTACAAAACGCAGGTAAGGCTGACAGGCAGACGCCAGGAAGAGTGATGTGGGGACGCGACTGTCAGGTGACTTCCACTACTACTAGTTTACCCTACGTCTAGAAAATAACAGTAGACATGACCTAAACAGTTGCCTTGGAGCGCCACTGCTGAGATACCTTCGCAGCTCGTTTGTTTTCGTGTATGATTGCTGGGTTTTCGCTGCAAATCTCGCGAATTCCACTTAACGCTGAGATGAAATAGAAAGTGGCAGCGTGAAAACAAATTCGAGTAGTGTTTTCGTCTACTCTCCAGTGCCGCCAGCCGCACATCATGAAAAGTTAACGCATTCTCGCTGGCTCCATTGATCCATGGGAATCTTCCAGGATTATAGTGGATTAAATCAGCATTTCTTGAACAACCTCCCGCTACTGACAAAAAATCGACTACATCACCTCTTAGACAAATGATAGGATGTCTTACTTGGACACAAACCTGGTCATGTGTTATTTTGAGGGCCATTTCTGGGAAACCAAATTCCGTCTCTGGAAAGGGTTTACTACTAATGCTGGGTACTTCTGACGAAAAGAAAAACTATGCTGCTATGAAAGCGATACGTCCTACTAAATAAAAGTAAATGTATGGTACAATATTATTATATGATTTTCCACTATGTAGCTATGTACGTATTAGATATCGAGAATGACTTAAAAGCTCAGACGGACTTTCGGAAGGAGCGCAGCACAGAGTTCAGGTGGTTAAGAGGCGAGAGGGGATAAAAAGAAAAGAAAGAACCCTAGCAGCAAGCGAAATCTATACTCCAAAAGGAATTTTTCAGACGTCATCTAAGGCTCCAGTCTGCAACCACAGCACATTTTCAACAACATAGTACATATTTACTTCTATACAGTAGGATTCTCCCAGCGATTTCTACCATTTTTATAGTGTACGAAAATTCTCACACCGCTACGTTAGAACGGTGTGCCGCGGTGCGTGTTTACGTATGCACCCCCTACAGAACTTAATCACAACCAAGAACAGCAAAGGAAGCTTCAAGATGAGAGGTAGTCACGTCACCATGGCATGTCCGAATTGACTTTAGTATAGATAACCCTGCCAGAATTCGTTGAAAATAACTCAGAAGTTGCGGTAAAACCGGTCAGTAGAAGCAGTCTTACCGTAGCACGGAGATTTTAAATAATAAACGACAGTGCCTGAAAACATCTGAAGACAATGATGCTGGATGCTTGCGAAACTCTCGAGAAAAGTGAAGGCGGTAAGAGAATAAGAAAATTTCGAAGAAACATCTGGAATGGAACTAAAACTTTGCCTCGACTTTTGTCGCAATCCAGCATTTTTAGAGTTCTACTTTAAGCCTATTTAAAAGAAGGCTGATTCATCAGGAGCTACCAAGCAAAGTGACTCATTCAAACTTTTTTCATTGGTTCCAAGATAGCAGCAATTTGAGCGATTTTTCCTTCACAAATTGCGTGTAGAAGTACCACTTGAACATTTCAAGTTAATAGTCGCAAGCATCACATAATTATTTTCCAAAAAATATAATATTATTCAGAAAAGCTGAGCATCTGGCAACATATTAGGTCGTGAAGTATGAAATGTCCGATTTTGAATAAGAAGGTTTTGAGTTTTGTTTCTAAAGCAAGATGCGATATATGATATCCAAATGCTCCTTTACTATCGGCATATAGCCTTGCCTCCTTCATGGTGGCTTGGTTGCGCAGAGAGCTCAGAAGCGTGAAAAGTTAGAGGCGATCAGATGGCGAAGAGCGTTTCCGACATCATGTTGAAAAGTGAACAATTTTTTCCAGCAAGAAGTGGGCTAATCCTTGAGAGCAATAGTGATCGAATAGAGCAAGATTTGGCCAGTGCAGTGAGTGGCAGGTGGGTCCTCATCCCTGCTCCTATAGCTTGAACAGCGTGGATTTGTGAAAAATGGTCAAAATTTGGCACCCATTTTTGAGGGTCAAACTGGGAAAATTTCGTTTACTGAACCACTTTTAATAGTCATACTGCCCTGAATACCTAAATATTATTGGATTACAAAGGCCACTCCTTGCTGGTTATGCTGACCTAGTTTGACTCCTATCCGCTTCGCCTACGGCTTCCAGCTCATCGATACCCAGGTCAACCATAAGGCTCACTTTGCAGCTTCATATCACCTGGGCGGAACTTCCCGAGCAGACGCTGTTCACCGCATTTACTAGGCAAATGTCCCTTAACACTGCCCTGATGTTTCCAGCTTTCTCAGCTCTAATGCCTGGAAAATGGAACCCATTTCCCAAAATGACACGATTTTTCATCTTTGAGTAGTTCTACAAAAAATGCTTTCGAACAAAAATTTGAAGACTGATCAAAAACCAAGGAAAAGATTTTGAAAGAGGGAGGATGTATCTTCATAATGAAAAGAAAGATGAGAAGTGATCTATTAAAGCTTCGAAGATAGCGGCTGTCAAACTGACCGCTCACAAAATCGGACATTTCATACTTCATGACCTAATACATAGAGACTCCAACAGCTTGTATATCTTCGGCTAATCCGCTTTTCGCTCCAAAGACGTGCCCTTTTCGAGACAGATGTATCTTCCGGAAGCACAGCTGAAGAAGAGATTGCAGCAATATGGATGTGAATCTCTGCACGAACGCGGGCGCAAGCTCTGGAACAGCTATGACGAGGTGATAGGTTCTCAAATGTTTCTCCCTCAGCATGATTTCATCCTTTCTTTCTAATGAACACCTGTGGCTCGGATATCTGCCATGCTGTGTTTGGGCAGCTGATGGAGGTTAATCATGGCATAAATCAGGCAAGTAATACGTAAATAATGAAATAAGTAAACAAATAAATAACTTCAGCACCCGGTCACAAATGACATTTATAAGATTGGAACAAATTCATCTAATAAGCATTGTTTTCATTGGAGCTGAAGCAGTTACTAATATAATTCTGGGTTAGATTCAATATTTTGTGCTATTGGAGGAGCAGACGGCCACATTTATGGCTAACTCCCTAGAGCAGAGATGCGCAGATGACAGCTTCCTCCCGGTTCGCGAAGAAAAACTCGAAACTATAGATGGAAAGAAAGCATGAGCATTCCCATATTATTTGATTTTCCGAGAAGGGCATCTGATGAAAAGGTGGACTTGTACTCAACGCAGTCGTAGTCATTTTTTGTTTAATAGAATTTGATCGCAGTGCTCGTGATGGAAAAGATAATTTAGCCGTTAGTTGCAAGAAAAATGTCACACTTCTGCAGTGGGAAAGAAACGTCACAAGGGCACAAGGGCTTATGCAACTATCAGCACTCTCACGGCAATGAAGCAGAGCAGAATTTTTGTTCCACCTAATTCCTCTATAATTATTTCTAATCAAAAAATAGCTTGACATTCACATAAACCATCAAGGAAAAAAATGAAATAAAAGTTTGAGAGAAGAGTCCAAGCAAAATCTGCTTTTATTCTGTAACTTGTCAAGTATTCTATAGTACATTAACAAAGTACAGCCGGCGCGCGGATAACAAGCAGGACTGCACAGGAAAAACCGAACTAGTATATTTTTATAGGTTGAGAAAACAAAAAAGAGTTCAACCAGAGTAAAAGCATAAAATTCTCTTGCATAAATAGGCTAAGCACCTATGCTTGTTTTTTTTATGCAAAAGAAACCGCTCGGCTTTCAAGAGAATCTAGAATGATTTCCCGCCTACAACATCTGGTGAACAGTTGTTCAAAAAAAAAACATTGCTGGTGCAAAAGCTATTTCGTACTTCTCTGAGATATCATATAAGTACATCAAATATTTTTAGAACAAGTCACTTCTAAAAATTCCTCTCTTTTGGTTTCTCCTCCTCCTGAAGCTATGATAAAGGAATCTTCAACCAATTTCAGTAGCGGAACCATCGGATAGACCGGATTTTCAGACGGTTCGGTTTCCTTGTGTTTTCCTTGGATCGGAAATGAAAGCACGAGTTGATATGACCTAAGGAGGGCTAGCCTATACTAGGCTAGCCTAACCCACAACTATGGATCTCAAGAAAAGTATGCATTCTCAGCTGCAGCGTTCAATATTCAATCGACAGTTTTGTAAAAGAATGCTGTTAGGACATAAAGATATACATCTCGCTCTTAAACCCTCGAATATCCTGCTCTGACATGCAAATGTTCGTCGTTTAAGGCCAATGACAGCGGTAAACTAATAATTCACTGCTTGAGAATTATATGCCATAGATGATGCATGGATGATTACATCGCATACATCATCGAAGGATTCCCATTACCTTGCTTCGAACGATTCTAATTTGAGGAAATGCTTTGGTCATTGAACGTAATCCAGGGGATGCTCATGTTTGATGGATTGGACAACTATTACCAATATCGTTAAGACCTTTCGCGACTTCCTTCAGGAGTTTATGGGCAGAGGAATAAGTCCGAGAATTTTTCAGCGTTTCCGCTCGGAAACGCGCCTCCGATGTAGAGCTATTTGGAATTACATTGTAAGTTCCCTTTAAACTTTTCAGCTGCAGAGCGATCGTCGAATCATATCCGTCTCATAGCCGATTGTTTGGCTACTTTTTCTAATCCAGAATAGAATGAGAGTTCGTACTGCATGCAGTTACCTACAAATCTGCTAGATTTAATTTGGTAGTCGTAGAAAAAACAAACTTTGTCTAATTCACCTCACTACAACTATTTTTCGATTCACGTATAACACTCTAATAAAAAATGGCATTTAAAAGCCACACTTCAATAGTGCAAGAATCAGAGGCTGATAATTGTTAACCTGGCATTGTTTACTCAACATACAAGATGGAGTTGTAAACATAAAGGCGATGACGAAGACATCTATGAGAAGCAACTGTAGAACAATCTCCCTAAAGCTGCATTTATAGTGCATCGGATCCGATCCGGTCAGATAACAAAAGATACGTATTGATCCTCGTT
>KN729025.1:0-14419 GCA_000816745.1 Ancylostoma duodenale
GGGCTAGCAGCCGGATGGTTGTCGTTGATATTCTATTGTTCACCGTTTAACTAGAGCCATCGCGAAATGAATCGATATTTCTTCACTACAAGGGTGCAAACCAGACTTCTCAGCGAAGGTTCATCTGGAACTCTTTTAGTTCGAGATGCGCTTAGCCGTCGAGCTTTCTCCTCCTGCTATTCTTCCCGAAGAAAGCGACGACATAATGATAAGTTACGTAGATGTTCTGCAGAACCACTATATTATTCTGGGTCTTGATCTATTATTGCCATCTTCTGATCGTTGCTACTCTGAAATGTCTGCCTGTGGTGGATCTACAGTACTCTTGAAGTGGGGTTGTTTGGCAACCGCGACTACGTGCGGATTCAGCGCTGGTATTACTGATACGATGTTGACGGAGAGAGTGTTTACCAGAGGGGAAAAGGCTAATCTGGAATCATATCCCAGCTGTTACTCCCCAGTCTACAAATTTCTGCATTGAAGTCCACCATTAGTAGATTTACAAGCGCAATTAATTTTGAAATGAAAGAGAAGGATTTCACTTCAAAACATCCAAGAAGAAGAAATAAACTTTTCGCCCCGCTTCCATGGTCCTCTATCAGCTTCCCGACTTATGGGATTCCAACCTACCGCTCCTTCTCGAATGCATGTTTCAAGGTCTGTTTTGTTATCGACAAACTCACTACTAAGTTCAGGTCCGGGATGCATGTGGGCCAATCCACGTCGTTTGCTCTGTTCTCTGAAAGTCAGTTTTTGGTTGCCTGGTTGGCATGCACTATGGCATTAACCTACGGGAATCTATAGTTCTGTCGACGGTGCCCCTCAAAAACGTCGTAACTGCCTCTACAGTGTTCTTATACTCCACCGAGTCCACTGGACACGAAACGGAGGCTATTTCTAGTTTGATCCAGGCAGAAAAATCACTTCAAACCATGAATGATCTCAAAAGATGTGGCGACTGAAGGTGGCTGGGTTTCTTCGCAAACCGTTGCAGAAGCTTTTCGCGCCGTCAGGTCCATCCATATTGAACCCCTGCTCATCTGTGAAGATGATTTCAGACCATTTCTCAAAGCCTCGTTCGTATTTCGCTGGGTTAGAGGATTATCACTACCGTGCTCCAATCTGTTGTCATGTTCCGTCGAGCGAATTCTAGCTGACCGCATTTTGAAGAAAAATCAGATGTGTAGCCTTTTTCGTAATTTCTCTTTCAACATTTCCGTTGCCGTGTAGCGCCCTCTAGATGATGCTCTTCGAGACCGGGGCTTTCAATTCTGCTCGGATCTGGTTGAGCGAAAAGCAATTGTTGGACGCCTGCCTGCAGATCTGCCTCTCGTCATGAGATGTGAGACGTTTTGGCGTCTAGAATCCTTCTTCTTATTGTATCCATCCGAATTTCGCAAATAAGTGGGAACGAAGCAGTGAGTACGACCAGTCTCCATCCCGATAGCTCGACAACTTAGTCCTGCATCGTTGAGAGGCCGGATTTGAGCTTTCTCTTCTGTGCTTAGGGATGCACCGTGAGGGGTATTGAAAAAAAAGTGAAACTCACTATTTGCCGTCCTTGCACACCCAAGCTGGGGCGTCAGACTTTCATCAATCTTCATTATTTGTTAGTGGTCGTATAGATATGAAATGTGGGAAAAACGTGAAAAAAAATGTGGAATGTGAACAATCAAGTTGACAAAAGTGAATGCCTCCACCACCGACTGAGGTTCGCCTTCAACTGTGAGCCGAATGTATTATAGATGAAATGACTAGGCATATGAACGACGTCTACAGAGTGACCTTTATTGTTGAAAGAACAGCACAGAAGTGGCATACCCTCTTTAGGCAGTGCTATTTGTCCCTTGAACTTGGCCCTTATCCTGGACGCAACGTTTGAGTGAAATGGAGACGATTGTCTCCTAGGGTAGCTCTAGACGTAACAAAGAATCATTACTGATGTTAACTTTCAACAAAACATGGGTATCGCTAGCGCATTCCGTACAAATCGTGAAATTGCTTGATATGAGGTAATCATCCACTTTGGGTATGCTCGATTTCTCTGCGCAAAGTCCACCAAAACGGCTACCAAGAAATTCGGATGTGGGTCATTTAAACTGATGTCGGCTCTGCAGGCCTGAACGAGTCATATACCATTTGTTTTGTTGAGCTTCTTATGCATTCCATAGTTTCAATAAAGAGTTGCGTTGCGGGCTACAAAATGAGTCATCTCAAACAACGCAATTTTTTGTGGACAAAGAGGTGAGAAGCTGCCCTCTCTCTGGCAGCATTAATATATTAGAAAAGGAGCTATGTGACTCACTCAGTGGGATTGATACTGTTCGTGGAAAATAGTGGTTTCTATGCCCAAGAAAAAATCACACGAACTTCGCCTACCGCCAACCTGATAGGCTTAGATTCTAAAAAGTTGTTGCATTGTTGTCACATGTGTTCAGAGCAAATCTCTCACTTCAGTAGAAAGCCGCTTTGTTCACCTCTTCTCCTGCGAGGTATTCTTCGTTATTTGTTCGATTTCTGCCAAAGTTTGTTTGCATCCTTACGGGAGAGGGAAATAAGGGGATGTTTTAGGAAGGTCACAACCGCGAAGAAGGAACGAACTAAACCTTGAAAATTTTTAAAGACTTGCAAACGAATTAGGCAAAGAGAATTTAAAAATCGTTGTCTTGATACAAAATGAACGCAAGTCGTAGAATTTTTAATTGGTATCATCAGCATATGTACTTGGAATTCATATGCTAACAATTCGATGCTTCATGTTGCTGTGGCGATTTCTTCACAAGAGGTTGGATTCCCGTTTATCCAACACGGCCAAATTTGATCCGCAACATACACATCTCGCCAAATTATTCTTGCGCATACTTTACCCCTGTCTGTTAGTACATACCTTTTTCACTTCTACTGAAGTTGTGGAGCTCTGTTCAGGCTTAGTTAGATGTTATTTGGTTTGAATTTAATATAGAAAACTCTTATTGGTGAAATATGCCTCGGAAACCAAATCTGGCCACGCTGAGCAGAACGGAAAATAACATTAGATCGCGTCATTAAAAATTCAAAGCAACCTTCGAAACGCCCCACTAAGAAGTGAAGGACAAGAAAAAAATGTCCACGAACACCCGACTCGGCACGTGCACACGCGACTCATCCCTTATCAATGCACAACTGCGGGCTGCTCGCCAACTGTCGCCAGCAGCATCGTGAGGTCCGCAGTTTTGGTTTCCACAACAAGTTGATGGCAGACAGCTCCTCCGCTGCTATCGCCCGCGAAGAACCTGAATTTCGCCGCCTACCGCGGACTCCTCCGTCATCCAGCACTGTTTTGCACAGCGTTATTGATCGGTCGTCTCACGGTGGATGGAAATGCGGGTAATGTTTATCGATGTCTGCAGTTGCCGAACTTGACAGACACTTTTACCGCGAGGAACTCCCCTGCCCTCATGCCTCCGTCTCGCCTGGCGGTGTTTTTTGGCCGATTCTGGGGCAATCGATTACTGCCGTTCTCTGTTCTGCGTTCTTTGCTTCCCATTGCCGTCGAATCCGGGAAATTCAATACTAAAGGGACTATGTAGGATCTCAGAGATCATGTGTATGACCAGTTCATTCCTTGCACCAAATTCCTTCAGTTTATCTTCACAATTCAACACTATTTTCGTGATTTTCCGGAATATGTCCGAGGATTTCCAAGATTAATCTGTAGAAAGCCTCAAATGATGCAAATGCCGTGTTCAGCAAATTATTAGAAATTCTTTATAAGTACATGTCTATTCACTGAGCCTCTCAGCACCTTTCTTATCCTCCACCCATATATTGTATGTATAACACGCGCATGGTCGTACGTATGAACACTTTTCCTGTTTAATTCAGGAAATTTTCCAGGAATCTGCATCATATAACCTTCTCTCCATCTCTGCTAAATTCTTATATGAGAAATTTAGCTTGATTTTATATATTCGTAGTCTTACGGCAAACATTACATGAATTACTCTGTAGTCCTGATTGTCGCTGAATATTGCAATGGGTTTCCTAATGTCTAAACAAAAACCGAATGGTATACCGCTGTACAACACATATTCGTGATTCTTGCTGGTTTTCGAAAAAAAAAAGTAATTTTCGCTTACTCCTCTACCGACTCACTGGTAACTTCACCGTAAAACCTATTAAGAATCAACCTAAATGGTCAATAATTCAACGGTAAACTATTGTCTTCTTTTTTCTCCCATTTGCGTTGTACAAATAGCTTGGACTGTTGCTTTGCTCTTTAGACTGATTTCTGGTTTCTGGCTTTCCCTCTGTCCCCCCTCCCTCGTCTGTCCCCCCCCCTCCCCCCCCCCTCTCAATTCTGCATGGTTCCTTTCTGGACGAGCACAGTGACATAACGAACAAAGAAGAAAATGGAAAAGATTTCGAATTAAATTAAATTTATGCAGTTCCAACCCATCTTCCCACATTTTCTCCACTTCTTTCCGTATTTTGAGTCAATCGTTAGCAATATTCCGCTCTCCCAAATCAGAAGCTAACAAGACGTTGCGAATTCCAATTTTCAAACTTCGAATTATTCCAAGATCGTATGTATCGTCGGCTTTGTCTAACCTTCATTGCCATTTTGTATCAAGATATCACTACGCATTTATCCGCAACTTCCGATTTCGGGTTTTGAGATGGTATTGTTGGTTCAAATGCTCTTCCATTAGCAGCTCTATTCTTGTGCTCCTCAGAATGATGTCTGATTCTTTCTTGCAAGGCGCCTGTTTTCCAGTGCTTGGTTCTTCTATCTTTTTGGAGCTTCAGGGCTTGTAGCAATCAGCCATCGTCGAGAAATCCGGAATCTTATCAGCTTTGCATGTTTACGCACAGCCAAACACCCCCAGATCGATGGAACCGGTAGTTACTGTTGTGCGACTCATTCAATAATCCCTAATCCACATGTATGTCCCTCTACATGGTCGCAGAATTCTGGCTTGTCAAGCAGAGCCCACCTTGGCTTAAGGCTTAAGCCCATCCTACAAAAAGAGCATTGAGATGGAATTCCTATTTATAAGGACCTATTTGAATAACATATCTGTTAGTAGTACAGTTGAATCTAGTGGTATGGTTAGCCTAAGTCAATTTTGGCCGTATCTCTTTGTCATAATAAGCCTGGCCTTAAATTTAGAGGCTAAATATGGCCCTTTTGGACCGAAAACAAGCCTCAAGTTGTCTGGTCATTCTACGAAGCCGTGCTTCGACCGCATCTAAGATTTATTTGACTATTTCGACTCGGCGCCTTACTCAGTGTGGAATTCTTCCACTTGTTAAGCTGCTCACTTTTTGATTTTTTTTTTGTTTTTTTTTTCCGTACAACAAGGATACTTGCTAATAAAGGCCGAGCAACAACGTTTCATTCACAGTTTTGTTGTCACTCCTCCGACAAAGTGTAAATGTGGCCGTTTACAACCCATAAGGCAACGAATTTCAAAGCAAAATCCCAACCCATTCACGATATTCGCATCACTTTGTTTCTTTTTTCCTCTCTGCCACTTGTAATGGAAGACTTTTCTCATTCGGGTTAAGAAAAAAAAAAGAGAAAAATGTAGCAGCACATCATTCAGAGCAACCACATCACGGCATGAGGAGAACCTGTTGTCCTCAATAAAATTTCATTTTCCAATGGCTCCACAATCAGTGACACACATTTTTTTGTTGCTTGATATGTTGTTTAATATGGTTACTACTGGGGCAAGTCATTTTGTACTCTACAGTATGTTAGCGTACGTACATGAGTGGCCTTTTCCATTTTGATTGATTTTGAACTTGATTGGATTGATTCGGAACTTTTTCGTGTCCAAAATTTACGCTGTCCTCCTCTTTTTTTAAAATCTTCCCCATTTTGATTTTACAACCTTAGAAGAAGGTGCAATTTCGTGATGTCATTGTGAAGATCGGAAAACACTGAACAGTGCTCTCAAATCTAGACAAGGAGTGCGTGTCCAGATGTGGATAGAGTCGCTGATCTGCTTGCTTGTACGTGCATATTCACATAAGTTCTTATTTGATTTCCTATTTGAAGCAGATGCGGTTAGGGGACTCGCCGAAGTTATCCAACGTTTAACAACTTGAGTAATTTGCTGGGAGTGTCTCCAGCTCGTTAGAGATAGGATTTAATGGAAAATCCGAATCGGATGTTTCCCTCCAGCGCTGTGTTACATCCCCTTTTCGAACATTTAATTCGGAATATCCTCACTTTCCAGGACGCAAGGAGGTGAGCGGCCCACCCCCCCCCCCCCTCCCCGAGAATGGGTCGCCAAATTTTCGAAATTACTTTACAATGCAGATAATAACCTTGTGTTAGTTTATTTTTGATTAGTTGTTCTCATTGCTATTTTTAATATGATTTTTATTAGTTATTTATTATTACAATTAATATTTTTGTTAATTTTATTTTCTGTCTGGGTCCCCAAAGCGGCGGAGACCCCATTTTTTTCCCATGTCCCCTCTCCCGCCCACTTTCTCCGTCCGCCACGGTCACATACGTAATAAGCCGTTTGATCTTCGGCACAGTACCTCCCAGTAGCGTACGCAGAAAGTGGGCGAGAGGTTTGGAGGAGGAATAAAGTGGGTTCTTCACCACTTTATGAACTCGGATGAAAATGAAAATATTATGATATTGTTAGGGTGAGTCATAAGTTCTAGGAATTTTTCCTTTCAATTTTCTTGCAAGTCCAGAACGCAAACATTTATGAAAGTTAGGAAGTACATCAATAAATTGATTAAGAATTGTAATAATAAGCAATTAAAGATACACTCGAACAAAGTTATTGTTTATTTTGCACTTTTTTAAAATTTATTTCAAGCCTTTCCAAAACTGGAGTCTCCTTCGAGAGAGAGAGAGAGAGAGAGAGAGAGAGCCCCTGCATCCGCCATTGTTAGCTGCCATTGTTTTGAAGCGGTCACGAGCAGTCAATGATAAATAAAGAAAATGTAAACTGCTGAAGATGGATTCATTCCATCCACCTTCATGAGATGACCGGCACCAGCTTACTCTTTTTTTATAAACGAGCGTTTGAGCTGAGGAGCATTCTAGCATTCTGTTTTTTTATAGTGGGCTGCATATAAAGTACTGACAACACATACATACATTAACATGATTCTGAAACACTACTACTAATCGACTGAATATTAGTTTTGTGACGTTTTTTGTTTCGGAGTAGTGTTGGATTTCACAGTGTAGGGTACATGCTATCCAGGTCATTCCCATCTTGATTGTTAGACATCGTTGATGTGAGACTGTTGTGGCGATGTCAAACATTAGAAGCTCCAACACAGCTCTGCTCAGAAACGAATATTTTTGTCACTCCGCCTTCAATGTGCAGATTAACGGGCTAGTTCTGTCGAATTTAATTTTGGATATCACTCTCTAAATTCGAGATTTGTCTGTGTTGCACACGTTAATGTGGTTCTCGTAGCCAAAAAAAAACTTCCTCGATGATTTCCTTCCTTTTTACAGGGCCATGGTCGGCTCCAATGGTGTCCACGAATGTGACGTCATTGTCGTGGGTGCCGGCCTTGCTGGTCTGTCAGCAGCGAGGGAGCTGCTCAGACGGGAACCGAACTTGAAGGTGACCGATTTGGTTCTCAGCATCTGTCGCAATTCCATGACTTCGCCATTTCCTAATAAAGACCAAACCGTTCTTTAGGTTCTCGTTCTTGAAGCAAAGGGAAGGATTGGAGGACGAACACTAACTGCTCCCATCAAAGTGGCTAGAGCTGCTCAAACTCATATTGACTTAGGAGGTATATACAACAGAAGCGAATTTGCAAGACCTCTGTGGGAACTACCTTATTCGTTTCAGCAACGTGGGTGAGCCACTCTCAGAAGAACATTTTGGATCTACTCAACGACTTCCACATTGGAACGTTTCCTCAATACTCTGACGGGAAGGCATGGTGCCAGTTTGGTTTGTCGAGGCCGAGGTGCTACAGATCTTTGAACATCATTCGGTAGGTGAATTTATTTCCAAATAGACTGGTGTCAAGTAATTTCATGCTGTTTCCTCTAAAATAAAGAGGTTCCGTGAGTGGAGAGGATCGAGGCCAATGTGGGCATGGGATTCAATTGGAGGGGGGCAACTTATTCTCTGTGAATAAGTTCTGCTTCATCCAGATCAGCTTCACCCACTTCATTTTATCCGTGATATCCGCGGTAATGTGATCCTGTTTCGGGAGGTTCTCCAGGCTTTATAACGTGCTTGAGGATAGGAGCAATTATCTCGAGCCTCACAGTTTCCATCCTAGGCGATCTGGAAAGAAAAATAAAGCAAATGTTGAAAATAGGCCTTTTAGCCTGAAACATTCATTCCAAATATCTGAATTATCCATGAAGACAACTCTCGTAGAGGAAGAAAACCGGATAGCAATGCGCATCTGGTCAACAAACAAAAAAAAGGAGAGAATGCAGGCAAATGAAAGAAAAAACGACACTAACTGAAATGATAACGTGATATACGTACGTACATACATCACAAATCCTTCATCGGTACGTTGGCAGGGATTTCATCATTTTTTTTTCTTGGCTGGGAAGATGGGTTTGCATAAAGACATGCCAGACTGAACTTCTGTGAATCTTCAGAGTGTCAAGATGTTTCAGTACATCGAGCGAAAGTACTCCCTTTGGGAGGTGTTACTTTAGTTTTACTATATATTTAACTAACGCCGTACGTGAAAGCACAACCCGACTGTTTCATTTAGGCAGGTGCCACTGCGAGAAGCCTTCGACGTGTGGTGGAGTGTGCGGAAAATGCAAAGGCTTGCAGAGAAGGTAACATTCGAAACTCTCGAAATTTCAGGTTTGAGTAAGTTAACCATTTTACAGCAATGACAAGAGTAAAGAGCTTCTTCTAGGTGTTACTATACCTCTTCTCCCTTGTCACCATGCTCAGGGCCAAAGCGTACGTAGTAATGGTAGGAGTCGATTCTCGTACGACCCTCACCCCCCCCCCCCCTCCGGAAGGCAAAAATATGCCCCCCACCTCCTCCATCATTTACTCCGCCCATCCCACCCACACTCATACAGCTCTTCTTCAGATGATAAAAGAACGAGCGCATTCCAGAAAAAGACCTCCCCCAACACAATCCTTCCTTCCTGTCTGGTAAAATGACTGTCCCTTCCCCTTTATTGTAAACCTATCGTCCATTGCTTAACCCTGCCCATGGCATTAGCCTGGAACTGTGTATTTTGCCCTCAGTGGACCTAAAGTCTTCAGACTAACGCTTTTCTTCTTCATGGCTATTGAGAACTGCCGTAGATGAGCCTGTGAACAGTGCAAAGCAGCACTGAAAGTCAGACGACAGTGCAGAGCCTCCTTCATGCAGTGTTATCACAATCCCATTCAAATAAAGCACTTCTAGGTGGACGTGAACGACTTGTTCCGCTGGGAGTATGCCACGGAGTTGAACGAGATCTCAGTGGGACAGTGGATCCGCCAGAACACATGGAGTCGAAGCGGGCAGGATGTGCTCGAAATCGCCACCAGAGCTCTGTACGGGGTCGAGCCGAACAGGTTCGCCCAACGATGTTCAGTGAGCCTTTGCACGATGTTATTATGAACGGGACATATGAATTAAGTAGATGAGAACAGTCGGAAGTGGATAACTGAGCCAATACGAGTTCAACCTTAGGATCAACATGCTCTACCACCTGGCGGCTTGCAAATCGGCCGGTTCAATATCCGAACTCATGAGTGACGCGGAGGGCGGTGCAAGGGCCTTGCGAATTGACGTAAGCGAATGAGTGAAGAAATTCTTGTGAGACTTTCGTACAGGTAGCATCATTTAAAGCGTTTCCAGGGTGGAACGCAGCAAATCGCGAAACGTCTGGCTGAAGAGATCGGCACTGACCGCATTCGCCTGCATCGAGCCGTGAATCGCATCGAGGTCGACGAGGCTAACGGCATCACCCGGGTGCACTTCTTTTCGACCGACGGGTCCGACGATAAGGTACGTAAGAACTCTGTCACATCCTCGACAGTGTTATGTGAATTCATCATCATCATGCATTACACAAGCATGCGCTCATGTGCATAAAACAAATTTAAAAAAAAGCAGCACTCAAAAATAAGCTACAACAAGCACTACTGACGTAACGAATTGTAGTTGATTAATAGAGAATTCGGAAAATAAGAAACCTCACGGATTTGGCCAATTACGTAGAAATGTTTCGAATCTTTTTTTACAAAAATGGACGTAATATATAGGTCTGAAACCGATTTTTCCTACCCAGTGACCTGGTAGCAAACCCCACTCAGTTCTCCTTACCTGTTGTTCGAAGAAATAAAGAAAAACCAGCACCTTCGATGAAACCGGCTAATTTGATTATTTCCAGTGTTCCTTCTTAAAATACCCAAGAAAGTGTCCCCCACTGTGGTCCACACAATCGAAAGTGAAGTTAAAAAATTCTCAACTGAGTTATTAACCCATTGACGACCGCGTGGCTCAACGGTGAGCGCGCTCTTGTCATCGAAAACTGGACCCTCTTTTCGAATTATTTTGCAGTATTTCCTTATGAAATGGCACCAATACTTCCTGAAAAGATCTTAAACAACTACGGTTCAAGAAATAGTTCTCCTTCATTGCGACAAAAATCATGAAAAGGATGGGATTTTGAAGTCGAGGAAGATTGCTTTACATTTTTTGTGTAGTGGATTTAGATAGCCTGCTTAAAAGCCATATTTCCTACATAGAAACATGTTCGTTACATCATGCACTTCCTCATTCGTCAGGCTAGAGCCATACTGACCGGTATACTCTCTAAACACTCCCTTATAGCACTCAAAACATCTTTTACAAACTTCTTTCGACCTTAATGAAATTCAGAAGTGTTTAGGCTCTCTTTTTTAGTCCGATGATACCAGTAATCTCCTGGAACTAGATGTCAAATTATTCTTGCAAAAAGCTCCATTTTACTCCCAATTATCTTACCGTAACGCTATGGAACTCCCCGAGCGCCGCGTTCTTGAAAGGGACGTTGGTCCGACGTGCCAGACATGCAAAAATGCGCGCGGTCGTCAACGGATTAAGCAAGCTTGGATTACTGACCAAAAAAAGGCCGAAAAGACAAGCATGAAGTATATCCTTTCAATGCCTGGTCTGTACTTTCTACGTGGTTATTGAAGAATTATTTCAGGGAGCGTACGTTTGCTCGCAAGTAGTAACTGCCATACCTCCAAATCAGTGTGCACGGATTGACTTTTCGCCAACGCTGCCACACCTGAAGGTACGTACGTTTACAGCCTCGGTGCTTCATGTCTTGTTCAAGAAGCAGAAAGCCGAGTTGAAACCTAGAAATTTGTTGTTTCAATGCGTCATGACTAGGCTTTGAGTAGTGCGAACATCCAAGGAATTTGTACATTTCCCAAAACTCAATCAATGACTAGAATATGACTTTGAATGGATATTCACGTTTTATGCTATGTGTTTTGGAAGCTTTAGCTCAGAACCATCAGAATTTTGGGAAAAATATAGCCACTTGATAGATTGTTTGACGGGAGGGTTTTTCTTCTTACAATTAGCTACTTTCATGGATAGCGCTATTCATTGTCCAGTTATGATGTCACCTAAAAGACTTTCAGCGTCTTGCGTTCGAGGCGAGCATTCCTGGAAATCTTATCATGTTCGTAATAACTTACGAGACAGCTTTCTGGAGGGAGGAAGGCTGGTCGGGAGAGATAATCAGCAGCGGCAGAACAACGAAGCGTGGGGAGGTCAGGTGCTTTCCTTTCGTTCACATTTCACATCACATCTACGTATGCACCTTTTCTTGCTCAGTTGAAAAGGAAAAACAGTGATATGTTGCAGTTCTTGTGGTTAACGCTTAAAGTAAATCGCTAGGCGAAGACTGATCTTTTCAGGTTCTACCGATTATTTGCACCTACGACTACTGTAACTCTTCCGGGTCTCCGGCTCTAGTTGGTTTTATTAGCGAGGAATATGCAGGTAAATAGCGTAAGCTCTGCTCCATGTGTAGGCAAAGGTGCCATGCGCATTGAATTCCCTGAAACATCTAGAAAATAAAAAAAAACAGAATCGGCGCACACCCGTTGCGATTTCCATATTAACCACGGGTTTTTCATGCAATTATGGGTAACATCCTATCCCTTTTTTACACGTCACGCAGATGTGGAATGTAAATGGAAAACAGCTGTGCTACCACGTGTCTATAGAAATTTCAGAGTTTCGCCTCTGTGATGTTGCTCTGGAAGTAAGGAAATCGTTTATGACAAGCGATTTATGACAAGTTCCCATCAAGTAGACGTCATGCAAATGTCTCAGTTACTGGGCCGGAAATTCCGCAGCAGAACACCGGAATTTCTGCAGGCAACCAGTCAGTTTCTCTGCTGTTCTGCTGCGGAATTTTCGGCACTTTGTCTAAGGTGTTGACATTCGCATGTGGAATGGAATATGAATAAAATGGGCGTAAAATGTGCATGATTTGTGCGTCGGATGTGCATGAGATTCATATAGCTTCGACAAAATCCGAGGTCAGACCCTCCTACCAGCATGGGCTATGGCTAGATGCTTGCATGACTTTGAGCCTGTGCATATCTCATGCGATTTCCATGTTGACAGCGACTTTTTCAAGCAAGCATGGCTTATCCTTTACAAGTATGATACAAGGCCAGGGTGTAATAAATTCCTTAATGAGATGATTATCAGGTAGTTGAGCGTCGAAAACTTTCAGGTATTTGTATCACCTCACGTTTGTAATGAAGTAACAACTATCCAAAAGTAGGGCAAAAATAATATTTCCGTGCATAAATGTCTAGTGTAGAAAATCTCCTAGCTTTTTATTTCAAGGGAATAGGACTTTTAAACTTTCTTCACTTCTAAGAAACGTATGGAAATGTTCACAAATAATGGAGGGTTGTGCCGTATGGCGATTAGATCAAGCAACAAGTTGATCTTTTGAAATTCTTGCATGCACCTTTCCATTTTAATGAAAATTTCTTGGAGACATGTCGAAGGCTGAACGATGCAACGCTGTGGTGCAGGACCTCATGCGGTTTTTCGGCGACCGTGCTATGCTTCAGTTTCTGGACTATCAGGAGAAAGTAGGGATTTCCTTCCCTCTCTACTCACACTTCACTTATTCTTCCTCATCGTTTCAGGACTGGAGCCTGGATCCGTTCGGCGGTGGAGGTCCATGCACGGTTATGCCCTGTGGCATGATGAATTCGTGGCACACCCTAAGAGAACCATTCATAACGTAAGTAGCCCTGTATACTGAGAAGGACCCTCTCATCACAACCGAGGGATCCTTTGAAGAGTTCATTTCGCCGGGACCGAAACAGCTACAAAGTGGATCGGCTACATGGAAGGAGCTGTGCAGAGTGGACTGCGAGCAGCGCACGAAGTTCTGCACCAGCTCGGACATCATGACAAGGTGTCCCATACCATACTGGTGAGGCCCATGTTTTCTGTAGCAGTGCACTCTTCTACAAAGGCAGCTAAATTCCTCAGATAGCTTGAGCTCAGCGCTAACGTGCAATTATACTTCATTAATTCTTTATGTTCTTTCTTCTTTGAACCTGGGCATTCTGCGATATAGACTTTATACTTTGTATTTAAATTTTTGTTTTCATTTATATATCCACTTACATTTTGGTCAGGCTCAACAAAGTATAAAGTTCGTATGGTTCACTTTTTTTTCAATTTTTATTCATTTTTTCCTGGGGACCATTACAGGAAGACACCAACATAAAATTCATAATTTGTCTACTGACTTTATGGTGATTACGTGCGAGTGCACCGTTTCCTTTTGTAAAGAAGGAGAAGTAGGGTGTTGCATATGGTTTTCGGGCCCTGATGGATCCGTATCATGGGAAGGATGGGTGGTTCAGTACCCATAGGTAGGATTACCCGTAAGTAGCAGCTGGGTATAGAAAAGGTCAGGTTTGGGTAAACATGTTACTTACTTACTTAGATACTTAGATGGCCCGTCGTCACGTGTCATGCGGGCCCCAGCATCGCTTCCATTCGAATCGTTCTCGCGCCACCGTCATCCAAGGACATCGTAGACGACGCTGGCGAGAGTTCTGATTCCATTCCAGCTGAGCCTTCAGCTGGTCCATCCGTACTTTGAACACATCGGTCCATCTCGTTGGTGGTCTCCCTCGAGGTCGTTTCGTTTCTCTTGGGATCTATTCCAAAGGTCTTTTTGTCCATCTATCGTCTTCTCTTCTCATTATATGACCAGCCCATCTATGTTCAGCCTTCGATACGTATTTCGCTGGGTCACGAAGGCGTGATATTCGTCGCAAATCGGAGCTGCGAAGCTCGGCCTGATGTTGCGTACGCCTGTTGTACCTCAAGAGACAACGCTCGAGCGCTCTCCGTACGGTATGTAGCGCCTTCGACGTGGTCGCAGTGCCCGCCCACATCTCCGCAG
>KN729026.1:0-17555 GCA_000816745.1 Ancylostoma duodenale
CAGTTTTATAACTTTGAATTCTCACACATACAAGATGATTCTATGAGTAGAATTTAAAAAAGATTATCGATACAAAATGAAAAAGCAGTTCCTCGAGAGAGATGAGTGTATGCATTACCAGGATCCAGTTTTTTTTAGAAGATTAACTAAGAATCTAGCATCTGTTGGAAAGCTGCATAGTCACTTTAGAACAAATCTCTTTGCAGAAGGGAATTGTTCGCGCTACTTGTCAACTCATTAACATAAGCAGTCATTTCTGGTTATCTATCAGGATTTCCAGCGGTTTTAAAATAGCAGGTATAGCTCGTTTATGACAACAACCTAAATGATAACCCATTTTCAGCAGCACACGCAAAAAGTCCTTCAACTACGGTATCGAGATACCTGAACCAAAAATTCACATCAGTGATTTGGTTTTCTTTCAACCCACATTCTACCAAGGCCGACACGACTCTCCTGCCACTACTACCGGAAAACCGATAAGTTATGTGAAACGTAGAAACGATGCGAATGTTATCGAATAAGTTTGTTAAAGCTACACAGATCCTTCTAAGACCTACCTCGAACGGTATCCTTGAAAAGCTGAGCTTGGTAACCAACGTGAGGTCAAAAGTGAGAGGTTCAACTTCTTACCAGGGAAGGATACCAGGGGGGTCCGACAACTCGTAATGAAATGTATACTGTCGAATTCAGTTTTCGATACTGATCTCAAATCTGTTTTCCTTATCTGCTGCGGAGTTCTCTCTGAAGAGTTACGTGGCATAATCTAGGCTTGTTCAAGGCAGCCAAAATTTGGCTTCATGGATGTATTCTGCCAAGAGATCGCGGGAACTTATCTGGGTCTAAGAGAATTTCATAAGCATGAATTATTTCTAATCAGTTGACATGTTTGGATAATTTTCACGCATATTTTTAGCAGAATATAACTCGAAAGTCAGATTTGGCCAGTCTGAACAAGCTGAAATCATGTCACGTAACTCTTCACAGAGAACTCCACGGCAGATAAAGAAAAAGGGTTTGAGATCAGCATCGAAAACTGAATTCGACAGTATATATTTCATTATGAGTTGTCGGACCCACCTAGTATCCTTCCCTGATTAGGCATTTAGTTACGCTACAAACATACTTCTGAAGGGAAACAACTGAGAAACTGTTTTGAAGATGGATGGACATAGATGGTAGTGGCTACTACACTACCGATTGGAACCTCAACTTAGCAGAGAAGATTAGTTTTAGTTTCCGAGGGAGACATCCAAAGACATTGTGTGTGGGACAGAACTTCTGATAGCCTCCACATTCCTCTTGGAACATTGTGCTAGACTCCTTGATGGAATTTGATCACCATACAAATTGCATCCATTTCTTATCTACTAATTGTATGTATAAAGACCTCTCCCCATCCCGCCGTCCTTTAGCCCACCCGCTTCCTTTCAGAAGTTCTTCATCACATTGAGCACTCATGGTGATGTATACCATGTAGTTCTACATAGGTGCCGTTTCACGTGTGACCATGCGCGAGCTTACAAAAGGATAAGCCACTTGTAGCAAAATATGCGTGATCAAATGATGATGTTCCCCAACAGAATTAGAAGCATCATCCACAAAAATCTAGTGTTTGATATTTTACCGGACCTTTGAGTAGGATAAGGATGTGGGTTCCTATCATTACTTTTGTTCACATGTGTTTCTATCACACTCTGTAATACACAACTATGATGCATGAGTGTCAGGAACATCTAGATATGATCGCTGTTAATGCTAGAAAAGTTAAGCAGTGACAATGACTCGAACGCGCTTGGAATCTTCCTGCACCAATCTGCGGTTGCGAATGCAGGAGCTCTGCTAGACTTCCCCAAGCAGTCTCGCACAGAGCATTGGTAGCCGTCAATGTTATCATACGAAAGTGAACCTCAACCGAAATCAACTGCACTAATGTTGAAGATTTATGTATAGACGAAGAGACATCAGCGATTGTACTTTCTCAAGATGTGCTATCAAAGCTTGCTACCAAAATGTGTAGTGCAAAGATTTCGTTTTTTTTTTCTAGGCAGTACATGGCCGCCGAATTCCCTCGGCCTCAATCCATTGCATTAGTTAGTTCGACAAGATTCCAAGCTTGCTCAGGATTTCATTGACATCTGAACTCAATGAAGAGAGCACTTAAAAGGCATGGAGTCTGGAGGAGTTTGGCATTATTTAGTGCGTGTGCGCTACATTGAAAAAAATCGCTATGCGTTTCAGGCCTGCGTAACAACTGATAAACGATATCTAGCGAACCAGTGTTTTTCATTCGTTCCAGAGTGAATATGCTATGGATAGGTTTCAGTTCTCAAACGAGCAAGGTCAATGTATGTGTTTACCTTTGTTATCACACCTTTGTACCACTCCATAGAGGCGAAAAAACGATCTTGTTCATTGTTTGCAGCTAGCTAATAACCCTATGCATGATGCTTACTATTCCTGTGACCGAATAAGAATCAAATCGAATGAGTTGATAAATTCAATTATAACTTCAGAATCCTATCCAAAAAACCGAATTTTGGAAAAATACAATGCCCTTGACTGCTTTGAATCACTCCTCAAGGGTCGCGCTTCCCCTACTATTCAGGAATCCGAAATTTCAATTTATTCAGAATTTATTTTTCGAATTCAAATATATCTAATGTATTATTCGGTCCTAGATGTAATGCATAGCTGTTTGTCTGGCTTATTCTTGAAAGAGTTGCTGTTGTAATGTGTATCTTTCTCTATATCTTTCAGGCAAGTCATTTATATCTTTCAAAATTACGTCCTTCTTCAGTTACCACCCTTCTCTAACCAACTGGCTAACCTCGCTGTCTGCTTTGCTGGCGTGGAGAGCGCAGTTTGTGCGCCTGAATTGTTTTCCCGGATATCTTGCGATCTGCCGCAATGAATTTGGCAGCGCTTATCTCGCAGTTTGTCACTTTGAACGACTCCGCTGCACCATCAGAGACGAACCGATTAGTTTCTCCTGCTCAGACAACAACTCCAAACCTCACACGGAACATCCATGCAATGAGAAAACTCGATCGAAGAGGGATCTTACAGAACCTCACTAGGACACCATAATTCGTCATGGAGCGGGACATTATCTTAAGCCAATGACGACCTCGCCTTTTTACCGCGTTTTTCCGCATTTTCTCTATTTCTCTTTCTTTTTCCTGCTCCAGAATTTTTGTTGAAAATCCAGTGCAGAGGTGAGAAATTATTCATTACTTCCGGCTAGCTAATAACTCTATGCATGATGCTTACTATTCTTGGGACCGAATAAATTTTTATAATCGCATTAACTTAGAAGTCTCATTACGCCACCCTTCAAGAAAATCGTTGACATCATTAGGACCTGGTGATCTCTCCAATTGGACCATGCGAAAATAAGAAGCGTCGCCTACCGTTGAGCCACGCGGTCGTCATTAGGTTAAGAATACACTGGGATATCCTTATTTCCAACTATAACTTGTAGAGTTTCTTCCTTTGGTGGGTCTTAAAGAGTATATAAAAAAGTAAATAAAGATATCATTCGCTCCATAAATCATGATTTCGCAAAGTTCTTTCCATAGTGCCGCTCCCCTCCTCATACAACTTGCCTAGCACTTTCAAATACTTCGGCTGTTTCACGGAACAAGTGTTGGTACAGTAGTTGAAATTCTCAGCGGCGACCCTATGATGGATAAGTGTTGGTGTGGCAAGCCATTTTCATTGGCTCAGAAATGATAAACAAACGCCGACGCCTGGCCGAGCGAAGTCCCAGCGGAAGTATCCCGACGAGTGAATACGGTAGATGTCCGCGCGCAGTTTTGCCAGCTTCGGAATCTATCACTGTTTTGACGTCTGCGCCTAATTCACGCGGTCCGGAGAGATTTCCAGCAATAAGCGCAGATAAACGCTCCCCCGGGACCGCCGGCCTATTATATTTGCAAGGCGAAGAAGTAAACTTATGGCCTATGGTAATGTCTTGGCGAGAGACGGCTCAGTGAGCATTTAGGGCGCGCTTGGGATGGGGAGCCGGGAGGAAAACGAAAATAACTGAGCTCTTCTGAGTTTACCTGAACGCGGCTCTCCAACAGATCCAGTCTGAGGGCCAACGCTTCTCGCATGAACACGTCCGGATAATGGCTCGCCTAGAAATCGTCTTCTTAAAGTCGTTTCAAACCCAATTGAATCGAAACTGGCTGGGAGCAGAGCTGAATTATCGCATTCAACTCATTCTGGAATGGGAGAGAGGTGCTCAGGAACTTCAAAAACCATATTCTTGAATTATAATTACACTTCTCTTTAGGAACACTCCACCTTTGGCACAAACTGTGGAAGCCTACGAAACTACTAGCAATTGAATCTCCACCTTTCTTATCCACTGGAAATGCATGTGCTGCGTGGTTTATCCTTCTCTAGTGATCTGTGAGCCCACAGCTTCACATGAAAACCTTCAAATTTGAAACACAAATGGAACAAATGGTTCCCATTTACCTTTGAAACACCAGTCCACTAGCCTAAAAAACCTTTTCGGTTCTGTTCTTCTAGGTCCCAGTTAAGAAAAAACTTGAACTTAGATGCTATGGGGAAATCTGCTAGGATTTCGCCAGAAGTTATCGAGAACACATTTTCATCGGATACCACCGCACGTCGTTATGATACTACGTCATCACAATGTGCCTTTCTAGAAGGGGACTCATACAGGTGTGGAACTCAGTGAAGTTTAATGATTGCGTGGAAGCTAAGATTTTCCATGGATGCGTTTGAATCGTAATCTGCCTTAAATTCTATGTCTACTTATAGTTTTAGTGGATAACTTGTTTGGTCTTTGTTGGTTGCGTTGTTTTTTTTTTTCTGTTTGGAGCTTGCTTTTCCGTATGAAATTAAATGGGGAAAATTCACTCTTGGATCATTCGAACTCCACTACGCTCCTTTTCATGAAGGAAGTCAAACTTTGCTTCACCTCGAATGCGCTTTCCAGCTCCTCCAGTTGCCATCCCGAAAAGTTAGTGCGAGTGCGTCGTCTTTTTGTGGTGGCCGAGTCGCAAGGAGAAAGATCTGCGAAAATGTACTACTTTTTCCACCCATCTCCGGAACATTGTTAAAAAGCCATGTCAAGATAGGAAAACAGTGATTTACCTTGAGCAGCAAAATTCACCGCTTCGGGAGTGCTGGTTGAGCTTCTCGATGAGCCGCTTGCGCCTTCTGTTTGCTCAGGGCGGATGACAAGAGCTTGAAATGGCAATGATACCAAGTGTTTGGAAGCATATGCTGTCAAATGTGTTCTTTTTTCATGGTGAACGGTGAGAGGCTGTGTCCGTTTGTGCAAAGCGGCAAAAATTAGAGTATCGAGAGTTATTTTGCTCAAAAACCTCGTGCGACCACCATCACATGAGCTTTATTTAAAAATTTCTCGTAGTTTTCATCACGTTCAACTAGATTGCTAGGTTAATTCTCCATAGCAGATATTTTTGATATAACAAGGCTCGGAAGCTATCTTTGGCCGCGTTGGACAAGCCAGAATTACGTCCAATTTTTTAAAGAGATGTAGAAGATAAAATTCGAAGCATCGAGTCTACGAATGCCTCTGCTCAAAACCTGAATCTTGTCCTACAGTTGAGCTGAACCAGAGCAAACAGGCCTTGAACAGTGTTGTTTCGGCTAGGACACTCGGCTTCATTGAACACTTACTGTTCAAAGATGAACCGGCCGTGCTCAGCTGCTTCTGCCAGTAGTCGTTCCAGACATCTTGCACGGTTAGGTTGGAGAACATTGAATTTCGGGCCTTGTGTAGATCCAGGAAGAACGAAGATCTGAAGGGATGAAGTATATTGGGGGAAACTCTAGTTACCAAGTGAACTACCGTAATACCTGCCACAACTGACGACAACGGAGCGCTGGCAGCAGGAATTATTTTTAAGCTTGTGAGCCGGATGTAGCAGACCAATGAGAGGCGGCGAAGTGGGCGTGGCCGGGCAGAATCAACAAGCAATTAACATGCTAATAGGGAGGGATTTGTCCTCAAGAGACGCATCTATCACTCGCCGACGCTTGCGCAACACCACGGACTCAATCATAACCGAAGCTACAGATGCACCTCGGATTCTGGATGGTTTCTGGAAGGGAAATAGCTGGGGAGAGAAGACGTGATGTACACTTCTAAGTTGAAGAAGAGCTCGCAACTGGAAATAAACATTTGCCATTTATCTCAACAAGTCCCACAATCGAAACACGCATAGTCTCTAGAATGGCTCCACTCACATCTGAAGTAAAAGGCAAAAAAAGTATTGCAGGAAGTTTGGCAAGCTAAGCTGTCACCCACAATCGTAGAAGCCGACAAGTACCTCATCTTCGACCTTTCGACACGGTTTAGAGCCCACCTTTTTTCTAGATATTCATCCCTGATACCTCAATGATGAGTCCGGCCAGATAATGAGCTCGGTTAAAAGGTTACGTTGGCGTCCGAATTACGACGGCTGTTTGGTCAATTCGGAGCAAGGTCGAGCGTTCCCTCGCAATTATCCTCAAGACATATTTCAATTTCCTGGATGCTCCCCAATTTTCCGCACCCGCGAAATTATTTAAATGAGGGTGAAATAGAATACATACGCTGCGCAAGCGAAATGCGAAAAAGCGCGTACATCTATTTCACATTCAGACAGGGGAAGCGAGCAGGCTGGCTCTCCCGTTTATTTCTGCCCCATCATTTCATATCAATTCACACTTGAACGACTCCTGGAAGCATCGTGAGGGAGCAACTCCGCATATTAGTAGCGTGTTCACTCCACTCAGTGTCTGGGGAGGGGCCACTAATATCGACTCCCTGGTCAGACAATCCCGCTGGGTCTACTGTTCATGGTCTCGCGCACTCATTGACGTGGCCTGTCACTACGTGCATTCTAATGAGCATCGATTACGATCTGTTAACAGGGTCTGTCACTATCGCAGGGAATTGCTGTCATCACTTGGACAGGCTTAATCATATAAGACATCCACACCAAATGTGTTTCAATAGAGGATTTAAGGTGGAGGCAAAAACAAGCAAATGTGACTATTCATCGTCTAGAATGAAAAAAAAACCCAAACGTCATTAAAAGGAACATGGAACTGAGAAAAGTTAAAAAGAAAAACGAGAGAGCAGATTAACTTTTCTATCTTTATGAATACCTTTCACCAGAAATTACTAGTTCTGAAGCAACCGAGCAGTGCCGAGATGCATAGAGCATCAGCCCTTGAAGAAAGATTTCAGTACATAGATGAGGTTTTTTCAATTCATTCGGCCTCTAATCGAAGAAATAGATTCAAAATTACAAAATCAGAAATCTTCTACCGCAGATCCATGAACTACAAGTATATCTAGACCACTTCTAAGAAATTCTTTGCATGCAGGACCATGAAGATTGAAAGATTACCTTTATTCCCCCCTCCGCCACCAGTTGTCCATGGGCAGCGAAAACGCCTAGAAAGAGAGCCATTATACAAGTACAAAAAGGCTGAAAACTACTATTGACTCTCAGCTCTCTCTCTCTCCCTCTCTGTCTTAATAAGCCGTCAAGCAAGGAGAATAAGAGAGGATCCTATCCACAGTGGTAGGACCACATGCGCAGTTGCAGCAGCGCAAGTGAAGGAACATCTTCATACATACTCCTCTGAGATGGGGCACTTTTCTATCATTGGGGATATGTAAGAAGACTTATGGTTCGCCAAGAATAGGGATTATTTTTCAGAATATAAATAATCAATGGGAGAAATAGGTAAAATGCGTAGAATTTCAACCCTTGTCCCCCTGTTTTTGCTTTGAATTGGTCTTACCTTGATCGTTCTAGAGTGCGTTAAATAAACAAGTGAATTAAAAAAGAACTAATTGCAGCATCGGCTATAAAGCTTAGAAGCGAAGAGAAAACTCAGAAAGCAATTTGAAACTAGAGCAGGTTCTCTGGATCGTACCAAACTATCATAGTAAAATCTCAAGCTGCAGCACAGACAATAGGTACATACTGGGTATAAACTGGGAGAAAGCAAAATAAAAAAAAAAAGTAAATACAAATGTTGTGAAGCTTGCCTTGTCAAATAATGCTAGTGCTGGTCCTTCTTCCACCCTGAGGAACTTTCAACTTCCTTATACTCATATAAGGTTAGGTAAAACAATTGAATTGTTGCATCAGCCCATTTGAGATGGCGTGGAATATTAAGAATGCCCCCGAATACTAGTGCCAGCATGGATGTTACGACGACCATCAATTACATACTCTTAGACGTTCGACCCTGATGTGCATTCTGCGGAAGTTCATACATGGGACTCATGCTTGGGCATCTGTATTTCAACGTTGCCTTGAAAATAGCCCTGCTAGAGTGGTAGCAATGAGTGTCCTACTTCACTTCAGCAACTGCGGCTGCAGCAACTCTTTAGCACTATGACATTCGGCATCTAAGGATATAAGACGCATAAGTTCAGATCGCTAGAATCGCAGGGAGTGGACCACTGGTTCACTGTGAAATACAAAACTCTTCAGTGTGTTAATTATGCTGCTGACCGTAGTGCTTATATTAGTGAAGCAAAGCATCTCGCTGTAGAAGATAGTAATCAGGCATTCTTATGAATTGCACGGATAGCACGAAGTGCGCTCGGAACACTTACGTACTAGTCTTGGGCAACATTTTCGAGAAAGCCTTGCTTTATCATATTTCCCCACCATTTCGAAGTAAAGCGTCAGCACCCGTAGGAAAAGTCTTTTAAAACTCTCTTACACTCTCTTCTCAACCCAATTCGTGACATGGAGATAGTGCTGCTGGCTAGAAACTAACCGTTATGAAAAGAAATGGTAATTTTGATGCTCAACACGTGAATATGATGCTCAGACCAAGTCATCAATGAGTTTGTTCTTAGTCCAACTAATCATAAGAACTCATCAGACTTCAAAGTGCCCTGCAATGTAGGCTCTCACTGCTCATAAATGTTGCTGCTCACATGCTTCTCGCAGGTATTCTTCAACCAGTTTGTCCTAAGCCTTTTTTTTTTTTGAGGCGGTTTTCGCAGAGTCCACATTTCTGCAGTGGTCAGAGTAGGCTTCACAGGCCAGCATCGGCTACAGGGAAAAATCCATTGGCTTCAAATTCGGGGTCATCCCCCACTCCAACCTTTAAAAATTCTTACGTTGTGCCCAGAAGCTGAGCCTTGTCGCAGAAAATGTCTGCTACGCATTTTCAAAGGAGGCAGCTCTCCACAGCTCAAGAATGCCTCCCCTCTCGCTGCAACTTTTTTTCTTGCACTGCCTATAGAGTATGCTCAGTTGATAGAAAAAAAACTATGATCCTATCACTTCGAGTGTCTGCAAACTTGAACTAATATGAAAGTTTTCTTGCCAGCAAAGACTGCATCTGAATTCTCGAATCCTTTTTGTTTTCGTTCGTGGCATCTAGCAAGGTGTGCGCTTTTTGAAGTCGGATCTCCACGAGTTTCTGTCGAACCACGCTCTGAGTAATCACGTCATTACAACTGGTCGCATTAGTAGAACGACTTCTACCCAATCTCTCCGGCAATGCTCCCAAGCTTTCTGAATGTTCTTACTCTATCTTGGAAAGTTATTCCGTGCAGAGGTGATATTTTCACAATTTCCATTATAGGCTTTTCGTCGTAATGTTGTTTAATTACGAGATTCTCTATTACTTTGGAAACAAAGACAAGAAAGCAACAGAAAAATAGGAAAAGAACGCGAAAAAAGCGATAATCCCACAGACACAAACTTGATAGCCCACGACGTTACGAAACTCGAGCGAACAGGGTAGTCGTCAACTTTCATGTCCTGCTTCTACCAACACTATGTACTCTATAGGAAAACAACTGCTCCAGTCTATTTTGTGAGTTGCGAGAAACGTTCGATATAACTATTCGGTGCTTACGATTAGACTCCTGAGGCACCAGCTTGCTGACAAAGGGGTGAACAACTTGGTTGAGCAGAGGCGAGAGTCGTGCAATAGACCGTGAACACGGCAGCGCGCCTCTTGTCACTGCGCCACACAAGGCAGCAGTCCTAGTACTAACATTGAGATATCTCCCATGACTGCACGAAGTCTTGACCAAGGGAGTAAAATGACTCCTTTAACGATTTCGCAAAAGACCAAGAAAGCGAACATGATGAGGTGCCCGATCTTCTCCCTGATTTCAGCAGTACTGAACCGTTTTGACATGAGTTACTCCCTGGTTGGAAGTAGTACGGCACCGCAACAGCCCCAATTCAAATAAGTAACGACAATACACTTTTGAACAGCTGTTAACATTAATTTAGTGACAAAACTGCAGGCCATATTGGATGTGGGCAGCTTTTTCCACCATTCACGCAGATAAACCGACTTCCAAAACATCGCCTTCAGAGCCTGCGAAAGTCGCTCTATTCATAGGTTTTTGATTTAAACTGTTCTGCTGCTCCGAAGCTATTTAGGCTGTCCTTCACTTCCAAATTTTTCGTGGATCTGTAGACAAAACTGATGACTGTATTAACTCTCAGGGAAAATAGAAAGAAAAATTCTGACTATAGTTCTTCATCTCGCAGCATGTCGTTGAACACTGTAACCATATTAAGTTCCATTTTTTTTACTAGTTTCTTCTTCCTAGGAATTATTGCCCTTACCATTTGCGTTCAACCTTCAGTTTGCTTTGACACATCTCTGTGATGTAGATGAATAAGTAAACAAATAAACAAGTAAATAAATAAATAGTGAGAGCTTGAGATGAAGGAAAAGGGATATAAAACAATTCAAAATAAAGGTTTGCTACATCTCCATTTCAAAGCGAGTCCAAAAAAAATTCAGCTTAGTTCATAAATGTAGGTGGGACCGAATAATGCATTAGAAACCAGTGGCGGACGCAGGTGAGGAGGGCGAATGAGGGGGCGTGCCCCCCCCCCCCCCCCCGAGAATGGGTCGCCGTTTTTCGGAAGTACTTTACAATGAAATTAAAAATCTTGTATTAGTTTATCTTTGCTTGCTTATGTTTATTATCATTCTTAATAACATTTTTACGAGTTATTTGCTGTTATAATTAAGATTTTTATTGACTTTATTTTCCGTCTGAGCCCCCAAAACGGAGGAGATCTCACTTTCTTCCTACGTCCCCCCCCCCCCCCCTCCCACCCACTTTCTGCGCCCGCCACTGTTAGATACCCATCGATTTATTCGACATTCGAAAATTCGATTTCGAATAAGTCTGTAGTTCGCATATTTGAAAACGAGGGAGCAATACAATCCTTCAGGAATGGTAAGTAGACATTTAGGTCCAGTTCTTTTTTTGAATAATTGAATTTTTCGAATCTAGTCCTGAATGAATAATCAAAGAAATCGAGTCATTCAAATTTATTCGGTCCTAACTATACATTTCTCCTAGGTGCTCAACATCCCAGATATCGTATCCGCCAACATTCCTTCGAAGTTTTTTTTTAACACGACTTTCGCGACACACGCTTTTGCGTACGTGAGACCCGTGCTCGACCGGTTGAGCACGTGTCAGCACGGTAGCAATTTTTCCTTCCCATATAAAAAAAACTACGACTTTTTCGTTAGAGTTATCATTTCCCTCGTAGTTCTCGAAGGTTTCTTCCATTTCTGTTGTCCACTGATTTGTCGTTGTCAGAATTTTTTTTTTGAAGTCTATTGTTCTTCTAGGTGTCCTAGTACGAAAAATCTAATGAAAAAGTTCGTGAGAAGGTCTGCTTTGCCTACTGCGTGTGTGATACTCTAGCATCTCTATTACTATGCTATTACTAAAGAATTAGCCAACTGTGGCGATTTCACAAAGATATGACACTAAATGTAGAGTGCACGATCGGTCGTGCACGCTGTCGCGAACGTGTTAATGTTTCCTTTTCATTGTAATGAATATGCTTAGTGCAGAATCAAAGTTATGCCCGCCACGATACGATGATGTCTTCGAGACATCACATCGCTTGTCACTATTGCTCGCTGAAAATGCTTTATCCTCGCTCGCCATCTAATGGCGTTAGTAAGCACAGTCCTCCAGGGGGTGGGTGAGTTGCTGCGAACGAACCGCGTGGGTTAGTGACCCTCAGAAAATATTGGAATCCATTCCAGAAATCATTTTGAACTGCACCACAATTCACATGTTTACGAGCGCCTCAAATAAAGAATAAAAGATCCTGAAACCTCAGCAAGATCACTGGTATTGTTTGGAGGCATATGGAAACATAGCAAAAAAAGGAGATCGGACGTCTGCACGAGGCATAAGGTCTTGCCGCCTCAATTACTCAAATTCTTCAAATCATACCTAAGAGGATGAGCATTTCGACAAATTAACCACACCACAAAAAGGTCCAATTTCTCAACTGCACGCCGTAATAGGAAAATGATTTATAGTCACCGCAATGCGGCATCACAACAGAACAAATTAACATCTCAAATCGGACAACTGGACACGCAAAAGGAGGGTGAATTGAGACGTAGAGAAGGGGAAACCGCAGTGAAAGCAAAAAAAAAAACGCTCAGGAAGATACAGCAAATAAAAAAGGTAACACTACCATTGTACTGCACCGTGCCTTCAGATAGAGCAACGGACAAGTTCCGGCTGAGTCGATATTTACAACAAGAAAGAAGAACCAAATACCGGCATAGTATCATATTAATGGAACAGAACAGTTTAATCGAATAGATCATCCAAGAACTCGTCAATGTCATCGTCCATCGTTCTCACCGTTTCTTGGACAGGTCCTGTCCATGCATCAGAGCCCGTAGGCTCTTTCGAAGAAGTGGATTCTTCTAGAAAACAAATTATAACCTGGAACAACGATGCAAATATGTAGCAGTCTTCCATTATTCCATGGCATAAATCAACCCTTGCGTTTGTGTGCGAGACAATATTTTCCTCTCTAATTCTGCCTAGTTGCGTCCTTGCTTTCATTTTCTCCACGAACTTTGTTATAACATTCAGATTAGGGAGTCTCACAATTTTCCAGCCATAAAATTCGCTCAGATTAGGCACAGAACTGCGACATAGCGGAGTCGTTGCTGGGAGATGGACGCGGCGAGCCTAGCCTCCATGCTTTTCCCCTCCTGCGACGTCGCCCACATCAATGACAAAAATGTGAGCGGCCCTCTACACAGCCAGATTAGTACAGAACGCGTCTGCACCGCCATTCCTACTATTTTCTCACAAACGTACTTCATTTTCAGACATTTAGACAGAGAAGATTCCGCGTCGGGAGACGGAGTGCTACAGTAACTCGACGCCTGTGAATCTAAGCGAAATTGGCGCCGGAGCGCGCTATTTTTCACAGTTAGCCATTCTAAGTATTGCCTGCTGGAGTTTTCGTTCCAGTTTAACAATTCCTCTGGGTTCTAGCTTCGAAACACCTAATCTTATAGGTTCTAGAGGTACTCTAGGAATTTTAGCAGCAATTTCATTACAAAGATCCTGTTAGAGCGCTGGAGCACCTCAAATCTTTCTACATCTTCAAAGTGCAGATCTACGGGGGTGCAACTTTTGTAGAACTTTTGGCAATATCTAAGTATTCAGAACGACCAAAATCTCGGGCAAGGAAATCTCCGTGGGTGCGGCCTATAGGGCAATTTATACTGGATGCGTGCGACTGACGCGCGTGCGTCTATATGATGAGGAATAGGGCCCAGTCGCATCGCAGTCGCAGCTCAGACGCACGCGTTTACGGCCTTATGGCGGCCCCGCGTTCTTTTCATTGAGGATGTGCATGCCGCGTTGACCGGTCTTCATAGAAAAACCCTTGCAAATGGATGCGTGCGATTGATGCGCGACTGACGCGCGCAGCTAGTATAAATTGCCCTTATAAGGCTCAGGCTAGCCTTAGACATTAGTGGCCTTTGTGCTGTTCATTCCATTCTTCCTCGTGTAAACAATTGCTACGTTTTACTCACTCTTTTCTATTTTGTTCGTATTCGAAGTGAACTGCGGGAAAAGTTGCTCAATTGCTGTTTTGTATGATGAATTTATCCTAGCTTTTTTGGTATTTGATCGCCAGCGATTTGTTTTCTTATGAGTTGTCAATAAACATAATTCGTCATGCTTTTGTACCAATTGTGTAAGAAGTTTTACGGCTTTTCACTAGTGTCTCTTGTTGATCGAATTCTTTATTTTCACTGCCAGGCTTAGTTTAATAGAGTACCAGTTTCACCTCTAATATACATACTATCCACAATGCATTGCAAGTGCTCATCTTTCTCTAAAATTCTAGGATTGCAAGCAGAGAAACATTTGTAGTGTTGTGCTATGACGAATAACTCTTTCACAAGCTTATAATAACAGCAATTATCAAGAGAGATTGAAAGCAAAATTTCATTTGTGAAAGATTTAAATGCAAAATTCCACTTGTGAAAGATATCATCAAGTTATGTTCTATTACTATTACAAAACAATTTGCAGATGTGAACATAACCACCAGGTAATAATCCTAAAAAGATTAAAGATGATGCTTGATTTACAGCGGCAAATTGTGGGTAAAACTTCTTCTAATGGCTATGGGCCATTCAGCGGTTGCGCTTCCACGTACGATTTCACCAATACCCAGTGTTTCTGAACCGTCTCCAACTACATCTAATTAGTTAAACGAGCGAAGATGGTTGCAGAAATGCCCTGTAGGAAAGGAACGCGGACAAGGATGCAGCAACTGATAGGAACGACGAGAAAGGCTAGCAACATGCACAGCTGTGTTATGCGCATGTGCAACAGCAAATGCGCGTAACACAGCTGTGCATGTTGCTAGCCGCTGTGCAGCAAGCAATACCCCAACATGTGAATGCAATAATCAAGATGTTGATGAAGAACTCAACCATTTTGGCGTTCGAGACAGCCTTCACCCTGTTTCGAACAAAAGCTCTTTATTTGGTCATGAAAAACTAGCTAAAACTTTTCGGAATAGCTAGATCGCAGCTAGAACCCATAAGAATATGTGTATTGGAGCCAATACCCTGAAAAACGGCTAAACTGGAGCTGAAACTCAGATGCCAGAACATAAAAGGTTAGCTCAGTGAAATAGCGCGCTCCGGCGCCAATTTCGCTTAGATTCGCAGACATCGGGTTACTGTAGCACTCTGTCCCCCGACGGCGGAATCTTCTCTGTGACATTTAGCTGATCGTTAGAATAGAGACTCCCTCTGCAGCGCTAAAAAAAGAATTGACCGAGTTCAATTTTCCAGCAAGAACGTGCCGTCTCCTACGGTCTACGACGACTATTTGGTAGAACCACATTTGTGAGGATGACGAGACAGTGAAGAGCTTCATGAATTAATAGCCATCTTATAAATTTGTTGTGTATTATTGAAGAAGAATATGGGATCGAATTCGAAACAAAACAAAGCTAAATACTGCATTCGGATGACTGCGAAATTGGAAAATCATTTGGCTTTCCTCTACCTTTAAAAATTAAAGTAGCGCTGCAGCCTAGCCAGATAGTGTCATGAAACTCAGAATAAACAATAATCGAAAAGAGGTTCTTTCCTCTTCATCTATTCAGCTCACATCATTTTCCAAGACTTAGTGGAATAGGGGAAGGCAGCTGATCGAAAAGAGCAGTTATTTCATTAAGACAGTGGCGGACGCAGGAGGAGGGGGGGGGGGCTCCCGCCCACTTTCTGCGTCCGTCACTGCTGGACCGTTATATCGTCTATTAGGCCCAAATAACGTGGAGGCGAAAGATTACAGTTGAGACCTTCAGAAAACCGAAATGTACATTGGGACCGAATTTTAGGATACACCTAGTTTTTTTTTGTTCGAATGTGCGTCGAAACTCTGGGTGGCAGTTACTGTCATAAACAACAAGGTTATGATTTCATCCAACAATTAGACCTCTGAAAGATAATAATTACTACTCATTACCACCTCAACGCCGCCACTCTCGTTGACAAAGTAGAAAGATGGGTCTATGGCTGGATGAACGGTGAAAACCGACTGGTTTGATAGTACAAACAGAAACAAGGACAAATAAACAACTATATCAACCAAAAAAAACACCGGGTGGCTCGAAGCTATCAAAAACTGGAGCAAATCCGCAATGCGACTGGTTGTGGTTGCCACGACTTTGGCGCATCTTGTATCATGTATAACTAATGATACTTCACGAAAATTTGAAAGTGAGGTTCTGTTAAAGTGATTTTCGAATAGGAATGAGTAAAAAGGTAACCTTGTTGCTTGGTAGTCTCCTCTTGTGGTTCTTTATTATTCCGTTCATCAGCTGATCCAGTAGCACCTTGCTTTTCTTTCCGAGATTTCTTCTTCTTCTCCACTCTTCTCCTCTGCGACCCATAGTTCAACATTTCTGAGCACTGTCGGCATAGCCGCACTTTTACCAAAGCGTTCTTCCGTTCGCCGCCCTCAGAGTAGGAGAAATTTACCTAAAAGACAAATGGCTTTCGTTTCTTATCTTGGACGTAAATTCATACTTAGAAAAGGACCTCTAAAGCTTTTTTTCCCATTCTCTGCTTCTCCTATCAATGCGCAGAATTTGGGAACTTACCTCCCAACTTGTTAGATCTTCCTGAGCAGGGCACTTCTTGGCACCACAGATAAATTGTCCTTTACCAGAACGAACTTCACCTTCCGTTCTCCATCTCATCGCTATCTTGTTTTTCTTGAAGTATGTGATATCAATGATGCAGTACTCTAAACATAATAAGAGAGTAGGTCGGCAAAAATGAAGCAATACGCGGCTATGCCGCAATAAAAAATAACGCTATAAAAATAAATGCTTAGAGGGTAGTACACAATCTATTGTGGCGCTTCGTTTTCGTTTTATTAGTAGAAAAGTATCAAAAGCCCATGGAGGAAGCTAAGTTTTCGTAGGATGTAGAAAAAACTGGTTAATCAGATCCAGTAGCGAGGATAGTGAGAATTATGGGACAGTTGAGTGAGAAGTTGGGTAGCTCTCAAAAACGCGTGAATGAGGTGCGAAACGAGTCCCGCTAATTACTTTTCGTATGAAACATCGCCCCTTCACCACCTTCTCCCCACAGGAATTGTCTGGTATTCACCGATAGTTACAGCGAGTGTCTGATGTTCACCGATACAAGTAAGAAATCCACAGACTATGCATACATGCTCAACTGTTGTCACTTTTGAAACATACTACTACAACATTTGCAAATCGACAACCAACCAAAAAACAAAGACTAAATTACAACCGTCTTTTTTCTTAGAGGTCCGACTACTTCACACTCAGCACATCACTTCCTCGCCTTCCTTACGACATCCCCGCCTAATATGCAGAAAAATACAAGGTTACGCTTAACCTGACCGTGACTACATTACAACCAAGATAAATTATCCACTCCTTCAATTTTCTTCTTTCTTAACAACGAAAATGAAGTTGGCGGAAGGAGAAAGAGACTTACTAGCCTTTGAAAAGCTTGTCGTAGTACTTCTTTGCCATTCGCGCTTCCCAACTGTTTGCTAAGGAAGCGCAGTCCTCTTCGTTCCAAAGAAACTTGTGATTATCCTAAAATGGACGAGTACAATTAATATTCACCTCTAAATCAATATTTACAAGCATACAAAGCTCCGAATAAATCAATATTTACAAGCATACAAA
>KN729027.1:0-17844 GCA_000816745.1 Ancylostoma duodenale
TTGATTGTCGTCGCGTCGAGTGACGTCCCCTAGTGAACTCGAGGCGAAGCTCGACGACGAGACACGAGCACTGAGCGGGAAAACATTCTCACATAATCCCTCCTCAGCATGTTTGCAGGAAAAAATGTCTTCCCCAACATTGGTACGGAACGACAGAAGCGGAGACCTAGTCAGGTTGGTCATTTTTTTCTTCTTTTTCTTACTTTTTCATAGAAGCTTCATTGATCGTTGCTAAGTCTTGATACTAATGAAAACAGGAAAACAAGAAAAATGAAAAAAAAATTGCTGGATAGTTGTATACCAACACAAAATTATAGACGAGGTAAGCAATGTTTTGACGAGTATAGCAACCTGATCGCTATTTTAATTTTTGCAAAAGCGTTGGAAACACTAGTAAAGCCTAGAACCTGGACGATATGTCGAAAATAGGGATGCTTTACTATATTTAATATAGATATGTAGAAGACACATCTTGCTTAACATAAATATTTAAGACTTTGTCAAAGCCGAGCATATTGAGACCATCATAAAATATGTAGTTCAAACAATTATTTACTGAGAACGGTACTGAAAATTCAAAATCTATGAAGAATGAATGCTTAACGGGCCCTCCTATCACCACGGGGTTGGATTCCTCTCTCTCTCTTCCTCTGTTTCTCGCACACTCTTTGTCCTTGCCTCCCTTTCTCCCGAACATCCGAATAATTGAATGACTTGAAATCAAATGGACGGTCTCAATTATCCCACTATTAGCTCAAATGATTTCTTGTTTAGAAACCTTGGCATACTTGTTGATCTATTTAGTTCTTCTGCCTTCGAAGTTTTTTAGATGAAGCAGTTTATTGACCTGACGTTTCGGCTTCTCGCCGTCCTCAGAGGTCTGCAAAGAGGTTGGCTCCGAACTATCTTACGTCTATTCCGCGATATCGATATCGCCTGTGTAGATAAAATACGACCTTATAACCATTCAAGTCTACACATGGCAACACTCATTCGTCCAAGTGCTCGGCAGTATACAGTGCGGCTTTTGCGCACAATCGGTGGAGCAGTCGGTAAGCTGAGTTTTGGCATTGTGCGGCTTCTACCTTCTGTGCTTGGAACGAAATCGAGATTCTAGCACAGGATGGAGAGGTGCTTGGTGGGATAGACGTAAGATAGTTCGGAGCCAACCTCTTTGCAGACCTCTGAGGACGGCGAGAAGCCGAAACGTCAGGTCAATAAACTGCTTCATCTAAAAAAACCTCGAAAGCAGAAGAACTAAATATATCCCACTATTAAATAAAATTTAAGGTAAGCTATTCGTTTTCCAAATAAACCGCTCAATTAAAGCTGTAACAGCGCCGTTTCCAGAGGAGAAAGAGGGTTACAAAATTATCTCACGGCATGTAGGAGAATCATGTAGGAGAATTCTAACCTTTTCTAAAGTTTCTTTTTTTTATCATTAATCTCCTGACTTTTGATTGCACTTCAACTCAAGATTACAATGCTTCGAATGGGCTTCGTTATCACTCCAGCTTCGAAGGGTTTTTTTTTTCGGAGGAAATACCCTTTCGCCTTAATTATCTGGGACCCCCAATCAAGACAGCTGACGAAGCCATATCCATTATTTTTAAAAAGTGATTGTTAGTTGCCTGCAGGTGTTTTTTTTGTTTGTTTTTCTTTCATCATACCCATTTTGGTCGTTTACATAAATCACCTTTAGAAATCTAGGAATGTCTCTCTGTCAAACTCATTAAAAACCTCTATTTTACTATTTCGCATGTTCAAATGGCAAATATCAATGCGATTTTCTATTTTATCTTTCATTTACGTTTTTTTTTTTGAATTTTTCCATTAGGCCATACTTTGTATTGCACGGGCGACAAGATTTTTATTAATTTCATTGTTAGCAGGCTTACAAGAACCGGATTGCACCTCCCTTCACTTTTACTATAGTGTTTTTAGCACAGCAAATAGCGTAGATATTCTTACAAAGGAACGTGCCACCGTAAACAGATTATCCGTAATGATTCCTTACCACATCTGTTATTCCTCTTGTCGCAGCTAATTTTCCCTAACCCATCCACTGCAGGTTCATGCAGTTTTAGTCATTCCTTCATTCGTTCACCTTTTTTCTTCCATTTCTTCTATTATGCCCTGAACATCAATAAGAAATGTGCCTGTTCTGTCCATCAAAATGTCTGTTTTCCTCCTCTTTCTGCTCGTTGCTATGAACCCCATAGAGGCGAAATAACATCAACATCGTCTGGGATGTGGCGAGAGACTCCCCCTTATGAATACTCCTCATTGTTGCACATGAGCTTTTTTGATTGGAACGCATCTCAGTAGTAGAGGCTCCCTTTTAATTTTTAGCTATGTTAACGTCTAAAGGAAGAGTTTTACAGAGTTACAGTACAGCATATAGAATCGAGAAGTTCTACAGGTGAAGAGGTTTTTTCGCCCTTCCAGAGTAAATAGGTCCTATCCGTTATTGTTTTTATCATTCCTTTTGACCTGAATGATTTCGATAAATCCACCAAGCTGACATTTTCTCCGATTCTTCAGTCATCCTTCACTTTTTGACTTCCTTACCCCTTCGCTTACTTTCGGTAAGAAACGCGGTGGCTACCTCTAACGAATGATCTGTTTTTCTTCGAATTTCTTCCTTGCCAAGAAGTAACTTTGAATAACCAGAGGCAAGGACTTCTCGCTTGCCCCAGGACGTGTCTTCACCTCCTCTTGATCGCCTCCCGTGGACAAAAGGGGAGAGGAACAAATAATAGATGAGTTCAATGGAAGGGCAAGCGAGTCTCAGAATATTCTTCATGGATTGAGCGTTGGCTTTTCTGAGAAAGGACAATCTATAACAACAAAAACTTCGACTGAAAAAAGCCATTTTTCATTGTAATAGCTGGACACCCATCTCACAAAGAAATCTATTGTTAGGAAAAAAACTGCGTAGACGGTTTGGCATCTTTCTCCAGACTATAAACTGTTTTTCCTTGCAGTGTGCTCCATCTTTAGCTCATTAGACCATAAATTTAATTTTAAATTCATAACTTGCTCGTGATTGAAGCTTTTTGATAGTCTTTATATTGTTGTTTGTTTGGATTATTTACCTCCAACGGTTACAACAAGTGATCAATGCATTATTGAGGTTTCAGGATGCACGGTAGCGAACATCACTCCTTTGGAAGACATCCGTCCTTTTTTATTTTTAGATTTGTGCAAGAGATTGCGCATATCACATTTCGAGAAACTTCGCATCCGGAACGTCTTCCTTGACAAATGCATCCGCAAAAGATGCGTAGTTTCCTAAGGGAGTTTGATAAAAGCAGAATCTCGACAGCGTGCTGCTCGACGCAATGTATGTTCCTCTACATACATCACATATATGCGATAGATCTAACAATAACATGAAGTCAATGAAAACAGTGGCCAATAAAAACTTATTCGTGGTACTTACCTTTTCGTATAGATGCAAATTTATCACTTGGTTATTCCTCCTCTAGTACAATACCAGCTACTTCTGCTGGGTAAACATTTGAGCCTCTTTTTGGATCAACAGCGTTCATGCGGAGGTGTCCATAACCTCTAAAGTGGGGCCGGGGCTCATTCTGACAAATAAGGGCATTAGCGTTGTTGAATGAAGAATTCCCACAAGGATTAACAAGGTCAATGATGATATCTACAACCCTTTTGAGTGGATTAACGAACGGTCCAAGACTGGAAACTTTACCCGAAGGAATTCGTAGACGAATGCTCAAAAAAATGACTTCTTCCGGCCATCACTGTTTATTAACTTAACTTTAATTACTCATTTTATTTAAATCACTTCGATTCTTTGTCCAATTTATAAGTAGAAACGCAAATGTATAGGAATTTTGATAGGACATTACTTTATAAGGGTGGTACACAGGAAGAATAAGGGATTGTACGATACCATCGACATTTCTAAGGAAACAATCTGCATTTGAGATCCCCTCCATAGAATATTCTCTGACTAACTGGCGCGGAGGTCAGCTTGAAGGATCCAGGGTTGGCACTCATAACTGAAAATGAGGTAAATGTTTACCACGGGATATGAGGCCCGGCGGTAATGTTGTGAGCAAACTTGGAACTACGTATTTCCAACAAAATCTACTGGAGCACATTGAGATTTAGATATTCTTTGCCGGGTGGAAATCACGTTTGCTCAAAGGGTCTTACCCAGAATAAAACTTAGAGGGCAACATTAGCAGTTCTGACGCGCTGTCACAAGGCCTATCCCTCCCATAACAATGCCCGTCTATTCGCATCCTCAGAAACACTGGTCCTTATGAATAGCTGACCTTATGTGTTGCCATTTTTATGTGCCTGCAATTTCCTGTTATTCTCCATTGCCACAAGCCATAGTAAGGCGTTCCTGAAGGCAAGCAATTTTTCTATGGAGCCACCCAAGTCACTTCTTACTGAATACATTCATAGCCACAAGTCTTGAGTTGCGATCTATGTCCATGCGCTACGTTTCGGAAGATACCAGTTATGACTGTACCCCTTTTACCATATGTTAATACCTGCTTCCAAACCGCTAAGCATTTTCTGCTGGGCGCGAAATTGGGGTTCTACAAGCTGCATGGGTTGTTTGAAAGTCACGAATGATGGGAAAATGTAGTTCTGAAATCATTTTTCGATTTTTGTAAGGAGGATTAATTTGAAAGCAGTAATATTTGTTCTATGTTGTTGTAAAATCGACGCTGGTGAGCGTTGGTGATCATAATTCGGCTCAGGCAAAACCTTATTAATCGAATTATCTAGCATTTGAATCAGCACATCTACGCCATCTTGCAGCTCCCTTCTCCCTTATTTCTTCCACCATAGATGATTCTGGCTTTTTTTGACATATGAATTTGAGGTGTTTTGAGCGAAGGTCTTGTAAGCTGTAGTTCGCTCTCTAACGTAGAAGTTCTAGCGCTTTAATTTGCCTCTGATCATACAGAATAGCCCCCCCCCCCCACCCTCGAGTGAGATTTTTATGGTAGAATTTTCGACATCTAACTGCTTATGCTTCTGGATCGACTGGAATTCTATGTGTAGACTTGCGGTGTCGCGCTCAATCGGGAAGTTCTTTCTCTCGCCTAGTGAAAGACACTCTTGCGGTTATTCTTCATGCATTTCAAGATTACTGGGGAAGTACTGATACTAGCAGTTATTGTATTAGCACTACTAGAAATTATTCTCTCAACACTGATAATTACCTAAATTTCAGGTACGAATTATCCGGGTAATGCCAGCTTTGGGAAGAATTTCAAGGCTTTTCTCCATCCATGTATGTGGTGCGCACAACTGTAGATGACCCTCTTCTTTATGTATAGTAATTACCGTCGCCTCTCAAAAATGGCTGGTGGTGTTGCGCAGGGTAAGAATCGACCAAGTGATCTAGCGCTCACATTTATCCTGTCGCTTCAAATCGAGACGATCCCAATTGTCAGACTTTTTCACCACTCTCGTTCATTGCACGTGGTCAAAACCCCGAAATAATAAGCGTCTCGGTGATCCTCAGAATCTACGTCTGAAGACGATTTTCCACTATCCCATTCAGAAAGCCATTTTAAACACCAGGTTTGTATTCATGACCCCGAAATAAAGTCCTTATCGACAAAGAAAGCTTGACTGGAACGAGATCACTGGGTAGGAAACAGTAGCAGATACAACCTATGGTCTTGGCGCAATGGCTTACTCCCTTTAAAATCGTTGTCAAACGCTGTTTTTTTTTCTCGGTTTTGCTCAGAAACTGCTGACTCAATCAGTATATTTGGTGGATCTTTTTCTTTTCTCTACCTCGCAAGTCTCCAAAGCACGTTTCTGATCAAAAAATAATTCAAATCTAACACTACCAAATGAAACTTAGCTCTATGGAAATAATGAAAGCAAGCACGAAAACAAATCCCCTGTGTAATGATATTCTTAGATGTTTTTGTTCCATACTGCCACTTTTTGTAGACTAGTAGGCAATTCTATAATACCCGACTTGTATGTGTGTCATGTGCTGCAAGGCCAGTGAAATTTGAAAACAGCAAAAATAGGTAAGGTGGCAAAGGCATCAAGCATAATTAATTAAATCCATATACATAACAAAGTAAATAGAAAGTGGCTGGACTTTTTCTCAGGATTTCCTCGATAGAAAGCACTAGAGGTTGCTAATATCAGCTTGTTGCGAAAATAATTGCCGTTTTGGGGTATCTTCAAATAAACTTTTCCCTTCTGTCCGACTTGAGCAACTTCAACCCAGTTTATGCAACCCTCTTATAGTTTTTCTTCCTCTTTCAAATGCTTCTTGAATATTCTGACTAGCTCCTTCCCGAGGATTTTTATGAAGTCGCGAACAAATAATTAGCCAACGCGATTTTCGAGTGATTATGGTTGATTACTTCGAACTCGATCAATCTTTGTCGGAAACATGCGGTACTCTTGCGTTTGTTTTGGCTCGGAATCGCCTTTCCAATGGACGATGAGCTAGAGGTTCGCAAAGTTCTCTTCCTACTAACCATGGTTGTGGTCGCGGGATGTCGTTAGACGATCACACGTTGAGGACAGCCGTGGAACCTAAACCGGATCTTACCATTCGGACGATGAGAACAGGGATGGACGCTTACTATATTACAGTTTCAAAACATCTGACTCCAATCAGCAGGGTAAGAAAGGTGCGGACGTGAACACCACACGATCTGACTGATGACCAAAGTCTTACCTGGTGTGACATCTTTTCCAACTTAATTTTTCATCCCAAAACGACTAATTTCTAGACCATTTAAGTACTGTGCTTAAAGCCTGGTTTGTGTACGATAACAAGAAATGCGAAAATGCGAATGGGCATGGCAGGAGACGATTTCCCACTTCTAATTTTTCCCGAACCAGATATTCTCTCTAGGGAGGTTGTATCAGTAGTTTGGTGGTGCTGTAAGGGTATGATTGACTGCACCCTTCTACAGCTGACAAGGGAAGGATACCTAATCACTGTGGCCTTTCGTAGCAAGGTGTATGCTACCCTACGCAGCTCGCGACCCTGATTTCAAACCTGTTTTTATTTACCCCTAATTTTGTCTTTATGAGGAGTTTCTCCTGTCAGAACACCCATGCAGGGCGCACGTGGTAACCGCAGCAAGTGAGCCGTGGCGCAGTGGTAAGTTTCTCACTATTCAGGACCAACAATACGGGTTCGGTTCCTCTGTGTGGTTGCTGTTCTGCATTTTCACTCCACCGACTGTTTTCCTCTGAAAATCCATTCTATGCAGTTTTATAAGGTTTTCCATGTACAAAAGTGAGGGACTTATTACTGCGCCACGACCCACCTGGTACATCCATCTTGTGCTCCCTACATGAGCGTTCTGACAGGAAAAACGGGTACAACTCCTCACAGAGACAAATTTAGGGGTAGATGAAAACAGAATTGAAATCAGCGTCGCGAGCTGCGTAGGGTAGTATACACCTCCCTACGAAAGGCCACACTGATTAGGTATCCTTCCCTTGTGAGTCAGCCGTTGACAGCAGAGTCCTAGTGTTGTAATTTCGGGTCGAGATCCGCAAATCTGTTGTAGACTTGGTCGGCAGTGGTGAACAAAAGCTGGTTCTCCATTGCTCTAGGGTAGCGTTAAGCCACACATTCAAAATGTCACCCGCCAAAAACTGATTCAGTAAAGCATCGAGGTTCTCACCCAACGCCCTTATTCCGTAGACCATTCCCCTACTGCGTATCATTTTTCCGAGCTCCAGATACAATCCTGCCACAGCAACAGATTGCTGATCTGGAGCATGCTGAAATCGCCTTTCAGAAGTTTGCGAATTCTTGTGATCCCAGTTTTTGTTGCAGAGGCATGCAATTCTCGCTGCATTGTCGGGATAGATCTAGCGAATTGAAAGGTTGCTAAAAAGTGGTGTTTGAGCCGAGTTATAACACTTTGAACTGAAGGGCCCATTTCGGCAATTAATTCCGCAACAACCTAATACTATGTACGTATTCATACGGTCTTGCTAACCATAAGCTCTCGATATTCTGTGTGATTTCGAGAGCAGTTTAGTAGGATGGTTTCTCATTTCATTCCCAACTGTGCTGCTCTTGAAAAAGTTTTCCGGGAGTCCCAGAACCTAGTAAGGGCATCAAGCCATATTCTTCATCGAGCTCCTAGAGCCGACGAGCTCCCATCAGCTCCCTCTCGATGCAAAACCATCAAAGAAGTGAAAATCCCATCATTGTGACCATTCATCCGTGCTAATGAGTGTCCTTCCATCCTGCATGCTTCTCTTCGATGACACTCCCCCAATCTTTTGTTCCCATACCATTTTATTTTCTTCTTCGGCGCGGGGAACAATGCTTCGATGTGTTTTTGCTCCCATTTTAATTTGGCTGCCATCAATTATGCAGGGGCTTCGTTGTTTTGTCGTATGGATGGGAGGCAGGAGGAATTGTGTGAGCTCTTTCGGATGTGTAGGGAAATCCCAGTGTGAGTTGGTTTAGAGTTTCTAATAGTTACACGGGTATAAAAGTTCAAAATTAGTAGTTGAAACGTAGTATGAGCTGCTCTTGACAGACTTTGAGGTTTAATGAAGAAACTTGGGCACACAGCTGCAGCGATACCACTCATTCCTTACTCGGACCCTCAAATTTGAGAACGATGGTGTTTTTGAGCCCTTGTAGATATTTTTGACATTGTAGGTGGAGGCAGTCATCTGTAACGCCGACAGGTGATTTCCGGCACATCTACCACAGCAAAACAACATGAGCCGGAAAATAGCAGTGTCATTAGGCTTCATGTGCTTAGTGGTACCGGAGCATTCTTTCACTCTTTCTTCAACTCCTTTGATACAAAGCTTCTTTCTCGTCTAGCGATCGATCTATCGATTTATTAGGGTTATCTCTATTAAAAGAGGAACTTTTGAGGAAGAAATAGGTTGACTAGCCAGAATTTCAAGATGAAATAGATCAGAAATCACTTACAGTATCGAAGAGTATTGGAAAATTTATTACAGAAAACAAAGAATAAAAAACAAAGAAAAAGACAGAGCTCATGTAGATTGTTCGTTTAAAGGGGTATCAAAACGTTTCCGGCCTAGACTACTTCTAAAAGGTCTACAACGACGAAATTTTGTTGTAGTAAAATATAAATCCCTCGAACACCAATGCACTTTTCATAGCTCAATTTTAATTTTTTATACCGTTCAAAGAGGTCTTTTTATCACATGAGGCAGAGTTTCTTCCAACGGCTGACTTTAGTTCATTTTCAACCCTGAATCTCATAGATCGAAGATGCTGTTCCATATCTCTGGGCAGATAATATGTAGTTGCTGTATGACAGGCTCGGACTATAGGATGTGTGATTCAATGATCCGAATCCGAGTTCTCGTGTGGCAGCTACCGCAAGCTTGATCTGTGGAAGGGTGTGCTGTCGAGAAGCATGTGAAACCCACCATGGTTAGGCTAGAATAAAGCGCCATTATTTTTGAATGAGTCAAACTTTTGAAAAAGAAAGGATGGAATAGGCCGAGGTCGGAAACTTTCTGATACCCTTGTAAAACATAAAGTACCGTTATAAGACCTCTAGCACTGCCAGTGGAATCTACGCGGACGCGGATAACTATTTTGCTCTTCAGTTTCCTGTGTTCAGTCAATCACAAATATAATATTTTAGCAATAAAGCATCACTAGACTGATACTCATTCAAAAGAAAGTCCCATTTTCAGATTAATTTTCCATTAAAGACTATGTGAATATCCACTTCTGCGTATTTTCTTTGTATTTGTGTTCCGTTTTCTATGTGAATATCTAAAAAAAAAGAACTCCTAATTCATAGAGAAGCTAAGGGGGAATTTCCCGATCCAATTTTGGTCCATTCTTTGGAGCCCTGGGCAAGCCAGCTTCCTGTTATCGGAGATAACCCCACACACAACAGAAAATTCTAGGATTTCTTGCAAATCAGTGTCTTATTCACGAACGCTTCCCAGAAAAACTCAGCTTTGTTTTCTAAGCTTTGTTTATCCCAAAACTAGTAACTTGTGAGCTATTTTGAGCACAATGGCACTAATGAGCCGTATTCGAGGGCGAAGGATGGAATCCTCATTGCAAAAGTACACAACGAAAGCACTAAAAGACGCAATATTGCGCTATGGAAAGCAGCGTTTCGGCTGGACAACGCCGGCCGTGTAACATATGTCATTGTCCGGCAACATGTGACCCATTAGGCCACCCCCGCTAGGCTAATAGTTTGAGGATTTGTATTTTTAATTTGCTGGACTGCCAAAGAATAGGTCATTTTTCTTAGTTTGCGCTAATTCTGATCCTTGAACCTTTCGTCACTGACAATGGGACAAGCCTTCTTTGTTAACTCTCCCAACAACTTCCTCCGTTGATCAAAAATCGCCTAATTACTAAGGCCACAATCTTACTAGAGTAGAGCTCAGCAATTTGCTTCACTGGAAATAGGTCCCTCCTGTAATTTGCTAGTTTCTGCTTTGAAATACATCTCGTTGCCAATATTGAATAAAATATGCTCCAAAAATTACTGCATGACATATATTGGATTTTGTCTTCTTATAAGGCGCAGAATGTGCTAAAAATCTGACAACTTGCTTGTGACAAATCATTACTAAATCTATACATCCCGGATTTCTCCCCAATGGGATGCAACTTGTTCATTCCTTGGGGTTCAACTTTTCCGTGAATACAACATGTCCAAAGTCCCAGTTCGATAATCGAAATGAAAAGAAATTCTGAGGGCAATTCTTGCCATTATAAAGCTATTGCTGGCAGATATATTACTACTAGAGGAAATCTCACGACTACATACTTACAAATTTGAAGTAACTCTCCCTCTTCGCAACAGTTTATCTAATTTCTCCCGTTAGTTCTTCAATTCTGTTTGTTTTTTTTTCTCACATTCTTTCACTAATATCAGGATTTACAGTAAGGATCTTAGGATTAACCGTAAACAAGCAACAACTTTCACAGAGCATATACTACCAAAGCCAGAGCTAAAAACATTCTAACCAAATTGTCTCTGGCAGCATCAACTCTTCAGTACTTCCTAATGTCCTCAACCTTCACCCGTAACAGTAGAATTATTCTTAAATTGTAAAAGCTCGAGATTACCTTCCCTCTCAACCCTTTCTACTATCCATTCCATCTGCCCCTCTTACATTATGGCTACTCTTCATCATTAGCTCCTGCATTAACATCAGCCAACGAATGAGATCTCTTTGCAGCGCCGGGTCACACAAGCACATCTAAAATTCCAGCCAAGATGCAGTGCTCCAATTAATTGGCTTCGTCGACATCGAAACCCGACTCATTTGTTCCAACGTCTTTTTTCGGCATAGTGTAGACACGAAGCGCTTTACATTGCGTGTTGAACTCAAATTCAGATCAGCTGGGTAGGGAACTAAGAAACTGCGACTCCAGAACCAATGTCTACTCCCTAGTATTTCCTCATCTACCCTTAGCAGTGCTTAGCTCGCTCTTCTGTTCAATGTTCATTGCCTGAGTTGTTATCGGCCTTTTTGTATGTATAACGTAGTTTCTCTGCATCGTAAAATCAAACGACATATCAGCTGCATTGCTAAAACGGCTAGCTATTTGCATGACTATGTAGTTCTAGGCGCAGTTGAGGAAGAAAAAAAAACGTTCAGAACGAGAAATGTGATCTGGCGCTTCAGAAACATGTCCGGAACTGGCGGTCACCGAGCTATAATGAGAGCTTCTGTATAATTTCGGCGGTTTTCCATACTAGACCAGCCAAATTCATATAGTTTCCAGCCAAGGACCGCAAACCATCGCTTAGCTTTTAGGCTGCACTAGATTTAACGTGCATCCGTGTATACTGCGCGGCGAAAATTCTATACATAGTTTAGATCTCTCCATAAAAACCTCTTCTCAAACGGCTTTGGTGGGATTCATGAAGGATAACTTGTAGGCTGTAATCTACCCGCCCTTTTAAAATATACGAGTCCTCGTGGGTATACCTTGTGCGACTCGTTTCGGTCAGCAAAGACAAAGAGTACTGAAAATTACAAAATACTCCACATCTCGATTGAAAAACTCATCTTTTCTGAATGACCAGGAAGCTCGGACATCTTCGAAGATTTCGATTATTCCTGTCGATGAATGAAGGCAAAACTCTATAGTAGGAGAGTCTTACGCAGAAATGGATTCACATCGCGTAAACTGCTCTGCACCACTTATCCCTGGAGAAATGCAGAAGGCCTATTTTTAATGAAGTTATGATCAATGAGGTGATAAGCTGCGGCAGAGCATTGGGTAAAGGTATCGTGCATTTTTCTTCTACAAACAGTCCCGGAGATATAGCTATTTAGCCCGAAAAAATGCGACGTTTACACGGCCCTTATAACTCCGTAATTTATCGATGACCTAACAACCGCAAGCTAGGAATGCTAAAGAAAGTGAGCTATGAAGCTAACACATCTTTCATTACTCCTGTATAACGTGTTATTGAAGCGGTTCGACGAGAATGACCTTGGAAAATAGCACTTTCCAGCAATTTTCTGACGTCTGACTTTTAGGGAAGTCGAAAAGATGCGCCTACTTCACTTTGGTAAAGGCGGCGTCCTGGCTGTACGTATTTACTTTTCATTAAAAATATTGAATTTCAACTGAGCTGCTCCGCCTTCACAGGGAATAATAATAGAACAGTTGAACCTCCTTAATTTCTCCGCTGTTTTTCAAATCGCGTCTTGAACACGCCAGAATTTCACGCTTTTGTTGCTATTCTTGCTTTACTGAATACTAACCTTTTCATTTATTTGCAATCTCTCCAAAAATAGCATAGCAATGGTTTTTCTTTGTTATTTTGTGGTTTCTGGTAGACGTTTATCCTGGATTCTCGTGTAGAATATTTCTGGAACAGTGCATACATGTCTAATATTCTCAACCTATGTATTTTTTATCCATAAATTCTTCGGGTACTAGTAGTATTTGAACCGCATTTTTTCTTTTTTTCATCGACTTGTTCAGCAGCAGCAAATGGGGCGATTTAACTATGGGTTACCCAACAAATTCCCTGCGTTTCCAGTAGAAAATGCAAGTTCTTCTTTGTTTTTTTTCCCTCCTGCATCGAACACATCCAGAACCAGGCGCACCATTCTGCCTTTATGTGAACCACAAGTCTGCTTCCTTTACAGACATATCCTTGCATCCGGATCTCCAACATATCGCATAACCAATCGGGCGCATTTTTCAATCCCTTTGCGAATGAAATTCGTCTCCATCGGCAAACTTCGTAACAATATCCGTATCGATTCTGGAACATATTCATGCCCGTGTGAAGCTGTTGATGACTTCTTCGACAGCTAGTCAGTTTCACTGCGCTGGTTATTCTGGCTGGAATTCGCATCAGATTAGAGAAATGACATATCCAGTTGTGTCTACCGCGATTTTCTAGCATGAACAGAATGAAGAGATTGAGACTTCTCAACATATGTAGTATTTAATTTCTAAATTTATTTATTTAATTTTTCCACGTGCTCCGCATGAATCCGGAGAAAGACAGATATTTCACGAATCCATAAGGCCTTTACTTGATATCAAATAAGAATTAAACCTAATAAACGCTGATTGAAATATCAAACCATGAGTAATTTTGTTGGAATCAGGTGAAAAATGAGGGCTACATCATTCACGACCTATGCTTTTCGCTACTTTTTTAGCCTTCTATTTTATAATATTTTAGTGCTTAATCTTTCGTATCTTGTAATTTCCAAGTCCTCTCATTCCTCTAGCCTAAAAAATAATTAAAATGGTATAAAGTACGAATTCTATGTGAACGTTCCTCAAGCCTCTTTGTTTCCTAATTGGTGACCGGATCTTTGATCTCCTAGCAACGCGGGTAATGTCTTGTTTTGTTGCTGAGCTCTTGTGTCAGTAATCCGACCCTAAGATCTCACATCTACTCCTTTGTCTCTTATTTTCCGTGGCAAAGTTTGCTTAAACACTGAATAAGTGTGATATAAGTGAACATCAACGATAGTCGTAAAGGCATACAGCTACTCATTTGGTAGTACTAGTAATTTAGTAAATTCATGAGTGAGTAAGTGAGAAACATTCACAGGGATAACATTTAGAAGCACTGGTTCTGTCACAAGGAAACATTTAAGATTGAAAAATACATTTTCTTCATGAGAGAATGAGGTGAATTCGCTATTATTTTGTTCTGCTCCTTAAGGACGGCACTTTTTATACCGACATGAGGGACGGCTGTCACAAATCTTGTTTCAAACAGAAGTACACATACGTATGTACTTTACATTATCGCTGTCGCCCCCTTGAGCTTGGGTTCCGGTCAATGTAATCAGTCTCCACTGGTAATGAGACTTCTAAATGAGGTTCTCTTATACCGATAATGATAAATTTATTACTTTTTTACCTAGTTACTCATTCAGTCAGTACAAGCACTTGTGATGTGATTCTCAACCTCCACGTACGACCTATCTCCCCCCCCCCCCTTCCGCGCTCCGTCCTGAATTCTTTTACCGGCATTCTGCCTTCAATTATGCCTTGCATTAACTATATCATTTGTATTGATATTAATACAGTGATAATTAATTAATAATATTAATAAATTAATTAATATTGATGATATTAATATAATACATCGAAGTAGATACAGTCCTCCTATTCATCTAATGCACATATATTTCGACTTTTTTTTCTTCTATATCACATCTCAGCCCTGTGATTCTCAACTGGTACCTTCATTTTCTGTAGAAAGCTCTTCTAACAACGTGATTTCCCTTACTAGAGCCTGGGCGCTGCGTGATCTTGGGGTTCTTTTTGTACCTTTAAAACATTAGCTCTATGTACATCATCCAGTAATTATCCAGAAAGAAATTTTTGAAAAATTTCCAGTCGGCTGCAATTTTCAGAAAAAAAAAGCATGCATTTTAGTACTCATTTCTCATTTCAGTAGTATTTCAGCGAAGAATCCACCAATCCTTGCTCGAAAAGCTCATCAACATCGTTAAGAAATGGTTTTGACAGTCTTTTTTTGAATACTCATTCTGAAGTTCAGTTACTCTTGAACTTAAATTGTTAACCATACAAAGTTTTGGAGGTATTAAATGACTACAGCATGGAATGCAGAATTGTTAGAACGTTAGGGTAACGGTCCATAGAGAAAGTAGGCATAAAGGAATAAACAATTCAGTTCGGAGCTGAGATTAGATCCTAAAATATCAGGTCATTACGAATATTTTGCCACATCCATAAAATAGCATTTATTTTCACCTCTCCATCAGCTTCAGCAATGCACTGTCCTTGATTGTCACACTTGAGAGAGGCTATGCATGAGAAAGCGAGCCAAAAATAACCACAACAATGTTTTCGAGAGGCAATTCATATCCTCAACGTCCTTTTCTGTCTTCTCCTAACCGGAGGTATTCAGAATCAGAATCCTTGTCTTTAGTTCCGCGAATTCAGTGCTAGTAACAAGCCAAGGCAACTAGAATGGTACAAAAATTGGCCTCAATTCTGGAAAATTTTTTCTTCCGCGCTCGACAGCACATTTTTGGTAGGGTACCAAGATGAAAAATAAAGGTCATGAAAATGAAATTGTAGTAAGCCTATAATAAGCTTTTTAGTGCTCGTTAACTGCAACTAAACCGAGTAATTAAAACCTTCACCACGAACATTCTTTCAAATAAAATAAATCTTAAGATCGTCACATTTGGCGAACATCATTAAAGCCCATATGTTCCCACCATTCGCCTCATGACGGCACATCATACGCCAATGTTCTTTGCATTTTTTAGAAGCAATAGCCCATCTTGCGCGGAAGCTTTAGCTTTTCTCAGCCTCGCTGCTGGTTATCAGTAAGAATTCTATCTTCCTTTGATTCTGGTGCTCCAAGAGACCTACTAATCACATTTCTCTATTCAAATTTTCTTTTATCAAGGGGAGACTTCTGAAAGGATATCGATCATTATAATATTGTATTTTTCCATGCTCTGGCGAAAATTGGTAAGTCGACAATGCTGTGTCAATCCTATTGCTGGCCTAACAATTACCTAACACGAGATTATTCGATCTACCAGAATCCATAATGCGTCAAATGCAGACTGATGTCTATCCTTACTTTCCAACCCCCTCTCAGATGCTTTTTCTATGTAATTAGGGAAATCTGTTAGATGCTCACAGAGACCAGGATAACCACCAGGTCCGTCTCTCTCATCATGACTTTTCGCATTTCTTGCGTATTTCCTAGTATAAGACACTTATAAAAATCTTAAATCATAAACTTCATCTTGATAAACATGGCTTAACCATCAAAAGGAGAACACATAGATTCATCCAGGAGTTGTAGTTAGGAGCTGAAGCCCCGACAAGTTCGCCTTCTTCAAAGCATCACAACAGTTGCTGATGTAAGACTGGTTACCTCGTTAGCAGCTGGGGAAAGAAAAGTGGTGTTCCGGTTCAACACCGATTAAAATCGTTTTCTGGAATAGGAGCAGTGACTGTATACTTATCAAGCTTTCACTCATTAATTTGTACAACTAATACTATTATATTATAGTAATAGAGTCATTATTATTATTATATATATATATATATATATATATATATATATTAGTATTATAGTATATTATAGTATCATAATAGTATTATATTCACGTTGCAATTTTTTCCAGAAAATTAACCATGTTACACCCTATTTTGTGTATGAAAATAACTTCTTCTGGCTTTTTGTTCCGGATTTCTCCGAATAGCTGTGCGTACATGAGTGTATTTCACTATAATTTCTATTGCAACTATACTTTTGAACTAATTCCGTTCATAAAAAAACTCTCATATTTTCATAATTCGATCAAATGCACATTTTCTTAAGATCTAAGCGTCCTAGTGCGAAATATCATCTATCCTGAAATTTAGTTTTTCTAACCAAAGATAAAAAACATGTTATGAGAGAACGTCCAGGATTTTAAGTGCAGAACATCTGCCGAACGCATTAAATCTGTTATATCCGATCGAAAACCGCCATCAGAGCCACATCATCAAAGCGTCCGCTTTTTCACGATCTCGTCCCGCCCTTACTGTTTTTCTACTGTTCTAGAATTTCAGTTCGACCGGGCTGTGCATCGACTTTACGCCGATCCCGGCCGAGTGTGCTCGAATCAAGTCGCCGACCGCCTCTTTCAGCGTCTCTACTGGGCGCTCAGAGCTATACAGTTTAAGATTTTCTACAAAAACGAAGGTGAGCAACATTTTCTCGCCTGAATGCGGTTAACTTTCCGGAATTTCTTGGCATAACTACTGGTAGTCACAAGCATTTCCTTAGGCTTGATACTAAAATGTATTAAGAAGCATGTACAGTGGCCTGTGCAACCATTCTTTCTTTCTTCGTCTGCTCTATTTTTCAACTGACTTCTCACTTCTTGAGAACTAAGTTATTTTTTGACACTAAATTTCATTTATTTCTGGCTTTCCTTGCCTTCAAAGCAACTGGTCCGGAACGTTGCCCAGACAAACTCCAACCTCAAAAAAGGAAAACAAAACTGGTCATTCTTTTATTGTTAAAACAACTATGAGGAAAGGGCCTCTTTCAGAGCTGGACGTGGACGAGCTTGCCGACCGCTGGGAGGTCGGTGTACAGCCTCCATCCCTTGATGAATTAGCACGAACAACTCACTTCAATCGTAGATGGATCAAATATATGTACGCTAGATTCAAAAATGTAAGTTTTTCTCTGCGTAGAATGGGCAATGCTGAGGGAGAATTCTTGGTTCAGACGATGCACAAAAAGCTGACATTCATAGAACTAACAAGAACAACCACTAATTTTTTTTCTCTTTTCCTCGCTGAACATAGGAGGTTGACCTACAGTTTCT
>KN729031.1:0-10704 GCA_000816745.1 Ancylostoma duodenale
CAAAAGTTCAGGTGATGGGCTAATGTCTAAGGACCGTACTTTCAAGTCAGGCTGGTTCGCCTGAGCTCGGTAAGCTTACAAATTTGGCATACCTTGAATTTTTGCCTAACTTCACGGGAATCTTCAGCCTCGGGAAGAGAACTTTTCTCGGGACATTATGTACGCCTCAATACTACATAAAGAGGAGATTCTCAAGAATGTTTTAGATTCGCGATTGCTTCTTACTGGAGCCAGGAAGAAGCAATCACGAATCTAAAACATGGGCATGGCGACAAAGATCAAGGCAGCGAAAAGTTCAACTTTGGCGAAAGTGGCAGCGGGAGGCTGGTCCTCTCGGGATTCCTGCTCTGCACCGCCAACAAGAGCAGACCTTACCCTATTACCTCAGGACCGTCCCTCTTTTCCACCTCCATTCTTTCGCCCATGACGGCCTCTCAAGCAAATCCTACTTCCCCATTTTCCGGTACTTCGCAGGAAATCGATCCGTAACGGGGAAAAACTTGTGCACACATGTTTTATATCATTACAAGCTCATGCAATGGCGGATCAGAATTCTACGAACACTTTCCTATCAGTAGGTTTGGAACGAGGGTATGAACACTATTGTGCACTTAAGTGCAGAACATTCGTTGACTGAAGTCCTCTTCAGAAGAATATGTTTATTGATGTGAACTACTTCAGAGCTTCAACAACTACGTCATAGCTATATTCACTACTCCCTCTTCAGAAGAATATGTTTATTGATGTGAACTACTTCAGAGCTTCAACAACTACGTCATAGCTATATTCACTACTTGCGTCAAGTCCTAGGATTTTGCATAGCTAACCTCGATTTCGCAGAACGGAGGGGCCGGGGCTTCGCCCCGCCCCCTCCCTTCCCAAAGTGATGGTCCCCCTGGATCTGGCCTGAAAGTGAAGGTGGGTGGAGCCTCTGTGTCGCGGTATTCCACCTATGGCAGTTGCGCCTAATTTTTCAGAACATAACTCGGCACAAAACCAACAATTTCATTAAAGTCAAAAAGCGTTAGCATGTGCACGATTTTGCCAATGCGGTACAAGATAGATTTCTCAGAAGATCAAAATGTAAGAGATTTATCCTCCAAAGATCAGCACCCGTCGTTTCTGTGTAAAATGTGATCATCAAAAGTTTTAGAACGGATGTAGTTAAGTACAAGCTTGAAAAGTCGACAATCTGTTCGAGACAGTTCTACATAGGGAGTGACACAGTATAGCTCCGAAGTAAAAATGGTCAATTTTGTATACGGTTGATACTGCAACAACAGACGTCGGGTGGGCGAGCTGGGCACTGAAGATGGGTTTGGGTCTTGGGCGGATATCTCGCATATTTCTGCGACTATTCTGCTGAAACTTTGGCAATTGCCTGTGGAGTCGACCCGCTATCATTATCTGATGAGCACTCAAGTTAAAAGGTTTTGCCTGGACACTGCCTTTAATGTAATATACATATAAGGAAATCTAACAAGCACTCAAAAAAATCTTATCTCGTACCTGTCGAATCATCAACTCGTCCAAAATTTGTGATTGCGACGCTCCTTCTGGAATCGGCATCTCCAGCTGTTCGACTTCGTCGAGAGATAGCCGACGACACATTTCGCGTACTGTTACCAATTCCCATTCTCGGTTTAGTAAAGAGGAACCAAAGAGTGGAGTCGTCCTATCGCCTGAAAATCAGCAACGCTAACATGTGCAAAATTATCACTTTGAGTAAGCTCTCATTAGTCTTTTTTAACACTTCCTCCATACTTGCATTCAGTCACTACAGTGGACAATCACAGCACAAGTAACATGAATCAACGGAACATAATCACCTATTTGGATCGCCTGGTCGATAAGCCCACTTGTGGCAACGAACATTTGATTAAATCTCCATTGAATAATATTTTCAGCTTTTTCTGTCACTACTGACCTCACGGATGATCACAGATTGGCAATAATAAATAGGACACTCATGCCCTATTTCAGAAGATACATCACCTACTTATAAATGAAGCCCATGTTTCTTCGAGGTATGCATCTACAGGATCAGATGCACCAACATTATATCACTTAATAAACAGCTAAAAGGAAATAGGATCCGTTTATGAACCCTATAGTAACAACTGCAAATCGCTAGGTGTGCAAGCCCTATATGACAACAACAACCTCCAAAATATCCAGCAACAAACTGACTTTGGAACAAAAATCATCTCTAGTCTAGGAAATAAAGTTCTAGGTCAAAGCAGGCATGAATTACAAAGTAAAGAGCGCTGCTGCCGAATTAACAACTATACCTTTCTAATTGGCGTGATGAAGCAAAAAGAACACCGTCTTCTGAAGAAAAAAAAGATTTGAGCCCCTGAGGTCTGTTGTTGCATTTCTCACAGTGCTACTCGAAAATTTTGAAAAGAAAAATCGTAATTAGGACACAGCGAACAGGAATAATTGCCCAGGACTGCGAAAGGGACTTTCTGCCAGCCTCCGAACACTGCCGAAGCTAACATCGGAGGCTGGCAGAAAGGAAACTATACCTGAAGCATATCGTTCCCATACTGTAAAATAATACTTTCATGATATCAGTTGCTAGAAGCCATTCTGTTCCTTACTAGAATTTTATCAAGTATTTTATCAATTATTTTGACATGGTATTACTTTCGCGATGGAAGAAAAGAAAATTTTCCACTGAAATCTGACGTCTCATGTCTGTCCTTTGCCGAGCGTAGCGCACGAGCAAGAGATCCGCTGTCGCTCGCACGGACGATGCCTCTACCATGTCCCAGGCCCACCAAGCCTTCCACGAACAAATGTGAGAGGTGTTTAGTAGTACTTACCGTGCAAACAGAAATCGGAGCCATTTCCACTCTTTCATTATACACCCCCGCTTTTTCTGGAAATTTTGCATTCCTCTCGCGTCCCTCAAACTAATGAGTTCAAATCAGCAATTTCTTGGGTTAGGATTCGTGAGAGCACAAGCGGGAAACAACGTTAGTAGACCAACTTTCGCATCGCGCCTTTCCAAAAAAAAAACAATCCATAGGATAACCAATCACGCTAACCTTCGTTGGCTTGTGTGATCATCGCTCCGTGAACACTAGCCCTAACTCTGAATAAAACCTCTACTGTCGCCCAAAGTTCAGGAATGAATCGTTTCAGCAAATAAACAAATAAAGAGATCAAATGGTGATCATGTCGTAATGCAAAAGATCAGATGTTGTCATGACCAGCACAAACCTGTATCTAGCAAATCCACAGCAAAGTATCGAATAATCTGTTGATCGCAACCTTCGAAAACAATCCAACCGCGCACCGTTGAACGAGTTTAATGAGATTTCGTATTTCTTTTTTACAAATATCAACTATGAACAAGTAAAGAAAAAGAAATGTGATGTTGAAAGCGTTACAGGTGAAATGTATTCAGAAAAGTTTCAAAACGCCTCGACCACAAAGTTAGCAATTTCAACCATTGCAGAGTAGTAGTGGTCGCAAATATAATAGTACTAAAGAGTTATCGTGTTCAATGAGGTAAACTAAATTTCTAGTGAATTCGCTTAGCATACCTCACTCTGAAGCCATTACCTTCATTCTGTATTTTGAATATTCATTTGAATGAATAGAACAAAGCAAACCTCGCGCCACGAACATATCAGCGCCAACCGATTTCGACCGCTTTCTGTCCTGAGCGCGTTTCTTCTTGCTGAATAGTCTTTTTGGCAAGAATCGTCTCTTCGTTTGAGTTGTTTCTGTAACGTCATCCAAAGGAATCTCAACTATAGGTAGAGTGAAGATAAGCTCCGGAATAATTGCAGGCGTTGCTGGGGTACAAGCCAGTGGAGTATTCTCTCCTACAGCCACTTCGAAGACTGGTGATGATGACAGATCATCGACAGAGTGTCTGGGTGACTGAGTAGTGTCATCGATTCCAGAATCGCGTGAAGCATTAGAAGTGGTTGATTTCAACACTGATCTCGATCTAGGACGCGTTCCAAACTGCCCGTGGATCTGCTCCATAATCTCAACTTCTGCCTCGTTTTCAGCAGTACATGTCGCTTCCGTGTCTCTTCGATCCAAAGCTTGGTTGTAGGACTTCATGAGTTGTTTGACATCATATTGAGTCAGTGTATAATCCGGTAGGCTCATTCTTGGCGTTTTGAACTCGTTCTGTGCTACCGATCCCAGTCTCATAGTACTGGCTCTGCTTCGAGCAGATGGCGTCGTTGGTGAATCTACTGATGAAGATTGGCCCATTCTAGCCCGTTCGTGTTTGGTAGCGATCAACGGATTCAGCAGTTCACAAGTGAATTTGAATCAAATCTCTAAAAAAAAGTCCAGAGTGAATAAATGAAGAAGTTGTTACCAACGGTAGACGCACGAGTGTACAAAAATAATTGAGAAAAAAGATGTGAGCGAATGTAAAGTTGGAGGATAAAGGAAATTTGTTGGAAATCAGGACAGTACAATGTTGTAGGCCATGAGTGATGCACCCTAAAAAACGGTAGTCAAGCTACGGAAAAATCCAGCTAATCGCTAGAAATGCCTCGAAGAGGAATTCTAGAGATGTCCGTCATAAGATCATAGCAGTACATAGAGTTCCCGTTACGAAAATTCCAACTGCTCATTTCCCTCAACGGCCGTCATCCCATTTTTCGTAGCCCTCCATGCCCGCCAGCGAGAACGACTGCATCATAACTGGCAGAACACCACTTTGATTCACAGAGTCCCAAAAAAATCGGAGATTGCTGCATAAATGCTCAATCTAGAGCAATTGAATGGATTTCTAACTTTCTTTCCGAACGCACTTTTCAAGTAAGAGTCAACAAATCCTACTCTACCGTGAAAAATGCCCCCAGCGGTGTTCCACAAGGTTGTGTTTTATCATCCCTCCTCTTCAATATTTATACTTACGACATTCCAACCATAATTGATAGGACCGGTGTGAAATGTAAGGCCTACGCCGATGATATCAAAATCTACTCTACAGTTTCTACTGAATGCGATACAGATCGTTTACAGTGTGCAAATAATGATCTATATTTTTAGTCGAACGCTTGGAATCTATCGCTTTCCATAGAAAAGACTAAAGTCTTACATTTAGGTCATAATGACAAAAAGGCTCATTTTAGCATTAAAAACACTGCACTCCAAACCGTTACTGAGATTCGAGACCTTGGTTTTCAAATAGACGAAAATCTCAGTTTTGATAACCACTGCAGAACAATTGTAAACAATGCCAACAAAAATTGTACAATCTTTTCCAGTCATTGCATACTAAGAATAGTAAAATATTAATTGCAGCATACAAGACTTATGTTAGAACTATTATAGAATATGGTACGAGTGTCTTTATCTGCTCCAAAAAATCGAACATCAAAAGGATAGAAAGTGTACAGAACAACTTCACTAGAAGGTTATATCTAAAAATGAATGGATTCAACTACGAAAACATCCCCAGTAGTCCATGTAATAAATATGTAGATAAATAAATAAATAATTGAGTTCTCAATTAAAAGAGTTCTCCAAAACTAGACTTTGCAGCACATGAAAATTTGCCATGCAGCAACATGAAAGCAAAAACGAGGAGGAAAGGCAAAATTAAATCGAGCCATTTTATGAGACGAGATTCGCCCGCATGGGTAATAATGCATTTGACTCAAGAAACCTAAAGTAAATGCTTGAAAAGTAATGTTGGAGAGAATATACGGGGGAAACGGATAAAAAGAGGTAACTACAGGTAAAAAAGCAGAAGAAAGGACAAGAAAAAGACAAAGAAGGTGAAGACAATGAATAGCTGTGATGCTCGAGTCAAACAAACCCAAGCGTCTACTCAAACTTGAAATGGCATATCAGCGAATAAGCGTTGCCGACACTCTAAGCGATATTAAGTAACCAAAAAAATTATTGGTGCGATATAGAAGAAAGAAGCTTGTGGACTTCTGTCTCAAGTGTAGAGTCGCCTTAAAGTAAGGACCAGCGATAAGCTATTGCATGGACACGAAAGGTCTTAGTGGTTGTCTGCTTCAGACCGTTATCATAGGTTGTTATCGAAGAACGGTCCTCACGATCGGCCGTATATACACCGCAGCAAGGGAACACCCGCCGCCCACAAACAGTGCACAGTAGTCGTCAATATCAAGACCTAGACGCAAAGTCTCAGCAAAATTCATCTTTAGAAGATGAGTTGATGCGCGATCATATGTATTTCTGTCATACTAAGGCAGGGCATGCAGCAATAACATAGAGCAGGAGAAAGAACAGTACGGCTTAAAACCACGACTGTGGAGAAATTAAAGGTGAACCTTAATCTTGAAAATCATCGGAAGAAATCAAAAATAAGCAGCAGAATACCAAGATGAAGATAGAAGTCAATAAGATTATTAAAATTGTTATCAAAAAGAACTTGACAAAAGGAAAGAGAGAACTCATCACCTCTCACATCAAAACCAGTGGGAAAAACGCGACTATCGAAAGAAAAAACCGAAGTGTTCGATAGGAGTAATCCACTCTGGAAGTCCTAAAATGAAATGCGAGTCGGAGAAAATCACCGAGAAAGCTTCGAAAATACAATACGCGCCGGAAGGCACGAAATTTTTTTCAAGATATTTTGTACGTCTTTCGTCCAGGGTAAATCACGGGTACGACAATCCAAACCACCCCTACGTATTTTGACACGTAGGAAAGAGAGAGGAAATTGGGGTATGTATGACGGTCAGATGAATTTTCACAAAGAAACTCTCCCCTTTGCGGAGGCGTGACACATACATTTTCATTCTGCAGTAGTTCCAAACATCATCTACGTTACTGCCAAGATGGACGACTGCAATTACTAAAAAAACTCAATAATTTCATCATTCTCGAGTATCTCTCGAATTACTAATCTCTTAGCACCAAACAGCACCTTAAGCTGCGAAACCCTAAACCAAACATCTACTTTTCTCAAAAATATGTCTTTCAATCCTTAACTTTTTGCGCCTCCATAAGCTTTTCTTAAGTATGACAATCCTTTTCAAGCTTTTCTTAGTGCCTGCCTCGCTTTCATGAACAGCAGCAGCTCACTTGCACGCGAACAGAGACGATTACGGTGCTACAGTTTGTCCGAAACGACGATTCCGCCCATGCACAAGGGATTCAGGGGCGGTCGCGCTTGCCAACACTCCCCGTCATCATCCCTAATCTGCGTATCACGTTTCATCGTTATCTTCATGGTATCGACTAATGATTTGGCTGTGACGTGGACGACTTGGCAGCCAACATCATACGTCCCAGCCGTCACAATCCCCGCGTGTGTGGGCGGACTCGTCGTTTCGGACAGACTGTAGAAGCCCACGGAGTGGCCAACACTATTCGCCTAGTGCACCACATCGCGCTGCAATGTTACGAGGGAAACCCGTGTCGCGTCACGTACGGTGGCTTCCACCACACGGCAGGTGCGTAGAAGGTGCGTTTATCGCACCCGTATCGCACCTGCCCAGGCCCCAGCACGGCTGTCCCGGGGACAAGCTGGGCTTCGTGAAAAGGGCAAAAATCAAAGGGGGCTTCGTACAGGGTCCGAAGCTGAGCCCCGAAAAAAAAATCGGGTTTTTGTTGGTCCTAAGATGTGCAATACGTTGATAAAGCGAGGAGGAGAAAGGTTTGTGAGAAAACGGCTCTTAGTACTTTGAGCGGCGCAATAAGGGCGATCGAGGACGAAAAAGTTCGATTGGAGCAGATCATTTACAGGTTCCCACTATCCGGAGGATACAAAGGATTGCTGTGCTGCCGAAGCTGCATGGATTGTTTTGAAACCTTCGGTGAAATAAGAACAAAGGGAATAGTTGGAGTTCTTGGAAAAGACATTTCATACATTTGCAAAGTAAAAAAGCTGTGCTAGGTAACTAAGTCCAGACTTCACGGATTCACTTCAAATTTTTTATTGTGCACCATGAGACACATCTTGGAAAAGATGTGTCTCATGGTGCACAATAAGTGTTTGAAATGGTTCCCCAAACCTATATGAATGAAAAAATTGTATGCTCACTAAGTGGTCCAGCCTTTCGCACGAAAGACTGGACCCGCAGCCACGAAAGGCTCAGCCTTTCGTGGCACTTCAGGAGCATAGCTTTTCTATTCAAACACAATAGTTCTGCGGATTTTTCATACACCTATACATCTAATCCAGTGCTATCATACGCACCCTAGTATGTTCCATATCATCTCCTTTTAGCAGAGATATAGCCCAAAAAAGGTAAACTTTTTTATACCCTACGATGCGCCAACGTACAAAAGAAACGCGTAGGTTTCATTCGCGACGCCGCTCTTCGTTCCAATCAGCTCAAACCTTCGTTTTTGCTTCGAAAATGTTCTTGTTTTTGCGTTTTCGCTCTTCCGATGTTGTTTTTCTTTAGCTTCCTTCCTTTCACGACCTTGCTAACCTTGGAAATTTAGGGAACTCCAAACGGTCGCAGACAGGGGCGGGACCTCGGTGCCGCTCGCTTGGGCAAAGACACGAGCGCTCTGGAGAGCAGAGGAACCAGAGCCACATGGTGAGCGTTCGTGCCTCTGGCCAAGCGAGGGGCGCCGAGGTACCGCCCCTGTCTGCGACCGTTTGGAGTCCCCTGTACTTGTTTTTCAATAGTGTCATGCAATGTACGATGGAGGTTTTCACGTTTTTTCATGTTTGTTTGAAAAGATGAAAATAGTAGCTCAGCCGAGATGAATTGTGCGATGTCTTCCTCACTACTAGACGCCGCTGCACCACTCTTGCAGCTGTGAATCAGTCTAGTGACGATTTCCCCATTACTGTCAGTAATAGATGCGTGCAACTGGGGCGCAACTGACCCACGCACTTGGCATAAACTGCTGTTTACGGAAATTTTGGGTAGATTTCCGTGAAAAACGAGTTAATTTGGGATTTTCCCAATGTCTCAGTAACCAAGGGGAACTTCGTAAAATTTGTGTTTTTCATAGGGGGCTTCGTTTTTGTTCCGACCCTACGAAAGGCTCGCGCTGGGGCCTGCACCCGCCCTGTGGTGGACTCCACAGTATTCGAGAGTGGCTGAGAAATGCGCCTAAAGCCTAGAAACCACGGAGGGAGCAGAGAAAAAATAGTGTAGCCTGCGAGAGAGGATGCAGAAAATCAATAAGGCCCTTTAGTGCGGGCGCTCTACGGCCGTGACGTCACAGACGCTGAGGTCACATAAGTTAGATTACGGCAGATCGAACTTTTTTTGCACGGATAATGCCTTCAACTTCATGTCGAATATCAGCATTGCTGGCAGCATAAAGTTTCATCTCCACGTTTCTTCACTTCTTACCTTATCGAAAGAATTCCTACCAAAAGAACAACGATCCCAATGATCCTAATGGTGGGCGGCGCCTGCCCTACATATTTTACTACAGTTCCTCCTCAGTGTGGGCGTAGTGCGGTTGTTACGGTTTTTGCCAGAGAAACCCATTATACCTAAAGTCGTGTACTCTCTCGCTCAACTCTCATCTTTTCTCACTAAACTGAACCACCGAAAAAGGTCTGTTCAGCAGGGTTTCCACCCATCGTCTCTCGCACCCACTAATAGTCTGGTGCATCGGTGGTTCAGTAGTAGAATGCTCGCCTGCCACGCGGGCGGCCTGGGTGCGATTCCCGGCCGATGCACCAGAAATGTGGCGTCTTATTGGCGGATGGTGGCGCCTTAGACTCTAGGACTTTATATAGTCCGAATACGCATTAAATGCGGTGGTTCAGTGGATAAATCTTTATTATAGATACTGTACAGAAGAGGGAGTGATATAAATAACTGAGTAATGTGAGCAATGTGAGAAAAGTCTGCCTTGTACGGCTTACAGCATCATTCTGAATAGGAACTATCACCCCAAGCATAAGACGGGTCAGTCCCGCCCCCTCCACATGTGGTACGATATGGACGGTGAGCATGGATACAATGGGGATCATCGATTCGTCGATGACACAACTGCGGTTTACAAAATAGTAGGGAATAAATTTAATTTTTTTGTACGAGTGGTTGGAAGCAAAAGGGGATACGTAATTGGGAACGCTATATCGCACCTCATAACTTACCCTTCTTTCGTCTCTTCCCACACCATTCACGCACCATTTGGTATAACAATTGTTATGATTTCCGCTGACCACTGACTGCAGGACTGTACCTCAATTCTCTCAACGCAAAAGTCAAATATACCTCGAAATTACAATTATACGAAGCGTCAGCCTATGTCGAATTAGTTCACATCTCAATACGAATCTGTTACTACTGTAGAAATCGTTCCAACGTATAAAAGAGCGAGAGGATAAATTTCCGGACATAAGTTTCAAATTTTTGTTACCTTGTGCAGTTCTGCAACCGATACGAAAGAACAGAGGATAGCCCATAGTTTTTCCCTTTTTTCTTGATTGGACAAGTTCAGAATACTGACAAATCACGTTCCCGTCCGAAAAAGTTTGAAACAATATCCATAGAGCAGTTGCGGACACAGGGAGGAGGAGGGGCGCTCCACCCTCCCTCCCCCCGAGGATGGGTCGCCAAATTTTCGAAATTACTTTACAATACAAATAAGAATCATGTATCAGATTATTTTTAATTGTTCATTTTTATTATTATCTTTAGTATAATTTCTATTAATTATTAAATATTATAACCAAAATTTCTATTGATTTTATTCCCCGTCTGGTCCCCAAAACGGCGGAGACCCCACTTTTTTTCCCACGCCCCCCCCCCCCCC
>KN729032.1:0-11437 GCA_000816745.1 Ancylostoma duodenale
TGGTTCTGCTGGGAGTACCTGGATTGACGCTGACGAGAGTCTTGTCGTACATGAGGCGTCCACTGACCAGTATCTGTCCCACAGATCTTTCTCTTCTTGGGTGATATTGACCGTTATGGAGCTCATTGTAGTTGCTTGGAGGTTGTCCTCGTCTGTCATTGACCAAAGATTATCCCATTGAGAAATTTTGCTGGAATGATATTGAGGTCCTTGCTGTACGTCGTGGTCTTCTTCATTCTGCTTGCCAGAGATGATATATCCCAGACGGGTTGGCATTAAATGCAGCCCTGATGGTAGCCTAATAGGTGGAGTATCTGTCCTCATGAAAGTCCATAGTTGATCGCAGCCCAGAAGTATTGAAGGCTCAAGCCTTGATAAGAGCATTCTCCGAATGCGTCAAAATGGACAAATTGAGGGATCGGAGGAAATCAATGTCGGTGTTGGACACTTTTGGTGGTTTGAAGGCTTGAGTTAAAACATCGTGCGTAAGCAACTTGAGCACGTGTTGCTTGCCTTCGCTGTCCCAGATATTCATTTTGACAAGGCGACACTTTCTTGTTTGAATTTCTTTTGATCCAAAAGTGTGCAGCCGTATTTGTTTTTCTTCTATGACTGGTAGGTGCAGGCATTCAGCTAGAGCATTATCGATGAAAGATATTTCTGCTCCCGTGTCTATTAAGACATCGACCTGCATGAGTTCCTTCGTATTTGGATTGCGAATTGTTACTTTCCCTGCGGGGAGGTATGGACAACCCATTGTCTGAGTGTTAAGAACGCACTGGGTCTCTTGTGTGGGTACATCACCAGATGAACTACCTGTATTGATGACCGTATGAGAGTGAAGAGTTGGAGAGGGCTTCTTTGCGCTTACTTTAGAATGCGAGTCTTGCTGTTTTGGAGGCGTAGTGGTCGCTGGAGTAGCGCGCATTGATGTATCCCGCCTTTGAAACGGGCTTGAATCTGTCTTTTGCTTCGACCGGAAGCAACAAGACGTGTGGTGGACACCTTGACAATTAAAGCATTGTATCCCTTTGCATTCAGTAGTTTTGTGCTTAGAAGAGGCGCATATTAAGCACAAGCGATTTTGGCATAAGTACAATGATCGCTCTTGTGGCGTCTTGTACTTCGTACATGAAAAAGAGGAATGAGGGTTGCTGCAGTACATGCAGCTGATTACCCTCCCCTGACCAGGTCTTGAATGGAATGGCATGGTGCGCGAGTGTTTCTGTTCTACCGTGCTTTTGTCGGTGAAGAACAAAAACATTTCCTCTGATGACAAAATTTCGTCCAGAAACCGAAACAATATTTGTATTGAGGAGGAGGTTTCTGTCGGTAAATTTTGCCGTTTCGAGATTACTTTTCTCTTTACCGAGTCGGGGAATTTCGACAAAACCTTTTTGATCAGCCATGGGCTGTCTATGTGTTCCCCTTTTTGAGCCAACTGGGTAGTAAGCGCTTGGACCTGCTCCAGTAACGCGCGTTGGTCCTTCGCAGAAGTGGATCGCATTTTGCATGCGTCTAAGCGATCGATCAATTGATTGATAAGAACTTCTCGGTTATCGTATTTCGACACAAGGAATTGAATAACCCGAGGATAGTTTTCTTTAGTGACTTGAAATTTTTTGATCGATGCGCGAGCCTCTCCTTTTAAAGCGGATAGGAGGTAATTGAACTTAAATAGGACTGGGAGGTCTTGAGAGTGAATGTTATTATTGAACAGTTCCCAGAAATTATCCCATTCCCACAGGTTCCCGCTAAAAGTTGGGATAGGAAGGGTAGGAAGTTCGAGAGATTTGGATTGAAGTTGCGCCTGAGGTTGCGAGGGGTTCAGTAGTGACCTATTTGGGTCCACATTTGCGCAAGTCAATGCACTACGTCGTGCTTTTAGCAAAATGACGTAGTCGAATGCTGTGGAGAGGATTGATTCTGCCCTACAAGAGTACTCGTCGAATTCCTCTTGTTCTTTTTCGGAGGGGGATTGCAGTCGATCAATACTTGTAGCATAATCATTGAGGGTTTTTTCGGCCTTGAAAAATAGTGACTCGATGGCATTGATGCTTTCTTCTAGGCGGTAAATGCCCTCATTGATTTCGCGCGGTGTTGCCATTTCCGCGGCAATCACCTCTGGTTGCTCTTGCCTAAGTTTATTTACGTTCTGCTCTAATTTATTCCCGTACGTCGTCAATAATCGTTTCTGGGTCTTGATGTGCATTGACATATTGAATATTGACGTTCAACAGACAAGAAATGGCAAAGGGAGAATGTGGAAGGATTGAATCAGGTCCGTGGAGAACTTCAAAAAGGACCTGTGGTTATTTTTGGAAGAAACCGTAGAGAAAAAAAATGACTCGAACGGGAGACGATGAGGATTGACCGTCAAAAAAAAAACGAAAACGCCAAATCGGTTCGGCTTCCAAAGAAAAGATTGAAAAAATCTCTTGAAGTCGAAAGAATCTTGAAAATTGAATTTGAATCAGTAAACCGACCTGAGTCCTTGACTGTGGAAGCCAATGCACCAAAGTTGTGGTAAAGATTGCTCGCCCTAACGCTGCTTCTGCAACGGCCACGCGGATTGAGTAGAAATAGTTTATTGTATACAATAAAGGTTTTAGTACCGGTCAAATCGGAATCGAAGATGGCGGAGAGTATTGAATATTTAGAAGACGATTGAGGCTGAGCTGACGATTGAAGGAAACGAGGTCCCTTGTGCTCCTCGTCCGACTTTCCCTCCTTCTCTGCGGAACGGCAGAATTGAGTTGTATATATGCGGTCGGCCGAGCATTGCGAGAGTCTGTAAATGTCAACATCGGCGTTATCTATCTATCGGATCAGTGAGAAAATCTACATGAGAAATTTACTTTATTTCTTAATAATTGAGTTAATCTAAGTCATTTTCACTAGTAAAAGGCTAAATTAGAAGAAGAAAATAATTCCTAACCATTGGATTGAAGCAAAGTCGCTTTGCGACATTTGCCTAATTTAAGCATCTTCAGCACAATTTATGTAACTGCAGTGCGTTTCATTAACATGTAGGCACCCCAAAATTTTTAAGTTTCCCTAAGTTGCGCTGATTTTTGGAACCCACCACCACACCTGGTGGAATTGGCATTTCAGGAAACCCCTTGTCTCCAATTTTAATTTCACCACCTCTTGAGCCTGGTCCACGGCCTCGAATCTTCGATATCAGTTCGATATCAGACCGTTTCATAAATATATAGGCAGTAAGAACAACCTCAAATTATTCACGGTTGAGCTCACTCTAGATTACAAAAACGAAGGTATTTGTAGAAAAATAACATCAGTGTTATGGTACGAGCTCCAATTTATTTTGTCTGAGGGGATGGGCTCAGGCTACAGGGTGACAACAGTCTTTGGCCAGAAGTTCCACAGAAATTTTACATGGGAGTTTCGGTGAGCAATTGGTGACAATGCTGTTGGCTGTATTGCATACGTTGCTGCCAAAATATATTCAATCTTTGACACAGTGCCGAAGTTTTTGAGTAAAATGACAGCATCAGAAAGTGAACTACTGCGGTTGCTCATCTCTAGCAAAGTGTGGTGGAAAGCTCGATTTCTCCCATCCTCTGCTCACTTTTTGCATGAAAGCTATTGAAGCGCTTTAGATCCATCTAAAATTGCGCATATGCTACGTTTTTCAAGCTATGGTTTTCGCTCAGATAATTTTTGAAAAAATAACCCAAGATTGCAACATCCCACTGCATTAGTTGATGCTTAAGATGGTCCTCTATATTCTGCTAAAAGTGCAAATTTCCGCGGTTAAGATGGCGGCAGTGATGGTGTATTAACTCCTAAAAATGATGGGCTCGCTACAAGCGGGGCCACCACATGAGGTTTGCCGCAATCTCTTATCAGAGAGTTTTTGTAGAGGACACATTGAATGGCAGTAACTTCTTGAGAATGACTCTACTCAGATACTCGAACAGTGCGAGCGCTCCGAATTCAGGGCTGACCGTGCGAGCGCTGCACCTAAATTTGTGGGCGTGGCCTCTCACCGTGCGAGCGCTCCAAATTCAAGGCCGACCGTGCGAGCGCCGCACATTCATTTGTGGGCGGAGCCTCTCACCGTGCGAGCGCTGCACCCTGATTCTTGCAAATGATACGGGAATAGTGGAATGTATTATTTCTCTTATTCATATTTCTGAGATCGGCGAGTTATCGGACAGGCCTGCTTTGAGTCCAATCGACGACAGCAGCTACGAAGATGGGTTTCCCTTTTGTAGTCCCTTTAAAGCAATTCTAACGCTATTTTTTGTATTGTTATTGAACGTGCCTTCTTTTATTACGTCTTACTCAATTTCTCACCGTGGGGTTCTAGAAGTGAACGAAAGTATCTGGTATTGTATGTGATTCTCCTCAGGACTTCATTCTAAGTCCAGCTGAGCTGCAACATCCGATTTTTCAGTCGAACATAACGCCTTTATTTCAACTTTTTGAACGATGCCTCAGCCATTTTCGGATGCACTGTTTGGGCTCAGCCAGAAAAGGGGCGTGGCTAATGATGACCTATAGGCGTCGCAATGCTTCCGTTGAAAGCTTTACCGGCTCACCCAGGAGATGTTCGTACTGCGCCTTTCGACTACTTTTACTAACCAACAGCCGCGAACTACCGCTACGCCGCATTCAAAATGAAACTGTCATCTAAAGGGTCCATTTAAAAGGAAAAGGTTCAAAAATTTTTAATGAATCGGAGGGAAGTAATAAGTTTTCGAACCAGTACCGAATAGGCTGTCAGAGATGTAGTACGATCCCCTTAAAAATTGCTCAGCGGGTTTATTTCACGTGCTGAATACGAGATTAGGTCTTTAAGTGGATAAAAAAGACGTCATTCGACAAAATGGGACACCGATTCCGCAATCAGCACAGCAAGTAGCATTTCATGGGAAAATTTTTAAGGTTCTATAGAATTCCAGCTCAAGAGTTACATCCCTCTGCGTAATCTTTCTTGGCTGTCACTTAGCAGCGGCGCGCTGCGTGCGTGCCGAAAAGGGTTGTGGCTAACGGGACACCGTCAGCTACGCCCCTTTTTTTGGTGAGCCCAAATATGCGCCCTTCGTCGTCACTGACAGTGACGGTGGTGAATTGTTTAACAATTACGCTAAGCTTTGTTTTGGAGTTAAAAGCGATATTGTTAGTTGAAGCCTTTAGTGGCGAATTCACACCAATTTCCGGAGAACTTTGCTATGGGAGTATGACCCGGCCATTTTCGGAATGACTTCTCAGTGACGAATTCGAGCCACATTTGCGTATGTACATGTAAGCTTGCTTTTTTCGATCTGAAATGCGTCTTTCTAAATTCATCTTCGAGTGCGGGACCGCATCACGGACCCGACTAGCAGCGGCTAAATCAAACCTGTGTTATTTTGCGAATTGCTCATCCGTTTTACATTGCCCTAGGGCTGTGCCATTCAAGGGGAAGGGTTTTATGAGGAATTGGAAGAAACCATAAAAAAGAAGAGAACGGAATAAGAAGCATTACATTCGCACTTGCACCGTCCGAGCGCACGTCGAGCGCGGGCCGTACGGTTAATGCATGTCGCTCTGGCAGGGGATGCTGGAGCGCTCGTGAGGTTTACAGTGTTTCACGAGTCGCTAATAGTTCTCGTTACGTCATGACCGATCCAAAGCAGTGACTCGAGCAACATGGAAAACCGTGCGAGCGCTCCCCCATAGTTTTGCTAGCGCTCAGCAATGACCGTGCGAGCGCTCTTCAATGACCTTACCACAGACGCTAACGGGGAGCGCTCGGACGGTCATTGCAGAGCGCTCGGACGGTCATTGCAGAGCGCTCGCACGGTTCGAGTGTTTGAGTAGGTAAAGGCATTTTTGTTATTAGCAGTATTTCCTACTGCTGTCGTTCTTTCGAGCTAAGATGATCAGGTATTCACCTGTTGCAGTTTTCGCGAAAACAGAGGTGAACTGAGTGCTTGAACTATCAATGAAGTAATCCGTGATCACATATTTCTCCCAAGTCCCAACCGCACATGGTTTGCATTAAAATAGCCTCTGAAAGCTATTTTATCACTGCTTTCGAAGAAAAATTCATGTGGCGTTGGTTGAGAGGTTACCTTGGCGACTACGATACATTCACGGGATATTCCCCACACTCCCCAATACCAACTTATCCGGGTATAGCTGTAAAGTTGCTTTACAGTGCAGCCCTTTGCCTTGCTGCCATAAAATTATGGGACCTATCACTCAAACCCTATGAGAATTGTCGGGTAGAATTGGCCCTGAGGAGGTGCGGGGTCTAGGTTATCGGCTCCTGAGGGTTTTCACGCCTATATCGGAAAGGCTGGAGGTATGCTGGAAATCAGTGGATTCTGATTCTAAGCAGTGGATTCTGAAGCTCATACATTGAGTCAACTCATATAATATTTTGGTCTTCTTGTCTAACCTGCAGGCATTTCTATGGCTTGCGAAGCTTGGCCAAATACTCTGTTGTCACCCTGTAAACCCCTCCACTCACCTGGCTTGTAACACCACGCTGTAGGCGACAGCTTTGGCGTTCTTTCCAGGGAACATTGACCGATTTTCGAGCAGGTTTACTATGTAGGACTAAAATAGGTCTCCTTCACATCCCTACATGCTGAGCAGTCAGGATTGAAGGCGAACTTTTCAATTGACATCAACTTCAACTCTCACAATGCATGAGGTATCCTCTCAATCAAGCACATTCCAGATCAAAAAAGTGGGATTCTCGTCTTAAATTGGTGAAATGATGAAAGCTCTAAGCTCGTTTTCCTGTTTTATCCACTCCCTCAATAGTTGCATTATAGCAAGCTGCTCGAAAGAACAGTGAGTTTGGGGAATGAGACTTGGCTGAATTCCCCTTATTTCCGGACAGACACGAGGTGGCCCTTCTTCACTGTGAATTTATTAATTTCAGTACGGATTGATGATAATGATATTTTTGCACAGAAGCTACAAAATGTGGATAGCTTGGATGATGTAAGCACTTACCAGAGCTAGTTTAGGAAAGGAGCACTCATGCTGTCACCGAAACTTTGAGCAGAGACGTTCGGTTACGTTTGTGCCGGAGTTTCTCAGCCTGGAAAGCTGCAGCTGACTCTCAATTTTTGACGCGTGGATACACAGGAATACCGGCATGTTTTCATCCTGTGCGTTCTGCCGTTTTTGGGTCACGAAAAGTCTCGAAATCACATTTCTCGGTAGAACAACTTCATTGCGCATGAGCCCAGCTCTACTAAAAGTTGGTCAAATTACCGGAAGTTTCGCCTGCTTTACTGGCTTGCAGACGAAACCTCAGGTTAACTGAGAACCTGTGAGGAACACTTGCGCAACGTGTATACGCTAGTGCGCTGCAGTACAATCTTGACGCAGAGTTGGATGCCGTCGCAATCGCTGCGTGAGATGTACTGAAGGGTAGAAGCATTGAAAACCTTGTGGACGATATTTAAAGAAAAGTTTTTGTGCTAATGTGTAATGAAGAACTTCTTACAAACTTTTGGCGTATAGCTAATCCAGGAAAACTTCCGGATTTTTCACTGTCTACATATTTATGAAATGGTCTGATATCGGATTCACATTGAACATTTGAGCCAGTAGGCCAGGATAAAGAGGTCGTGATGTGAAATTTTAGGACAAGGAGTTTTCTGAAGGGTAATTTACACTGGATGCGTGCGACTGACGCGCATGCGTCTATATGATGAAGGATAGAACTCAGTCGGATCACAGTCGCATCGCAGTCGCAACTCAGACGCACGCGTTTACGGCCTCGCGACGGCCGCACATTCTTTTCATTGAGGATGTAGATGCCGCCTTGACCGGTCTTCATGAAAAATCCCTCGCAAATGCGTGCGACTGATGCGCGACTGACGCACGCACGCATCTAGTATAAATTACTCTTGACATAACCATTCCACTAGGCTTAGTGCTGTGCTCCAAGAATCAGCTCAATATAGGGGAACTCAAAACTTTTAGGGTGCCTACATCATCATAGTTAATATTAATTGGCATTTCATATCAGTGCGTGTGTGTACAAGAGAACCAGCCCCTATCGAGAAAATCTGATTACATAACGATGTTCAGCATGTCACATTATATATAAAAAGTGTGCAAATTCTCATTCTTACCTCAATTGACAGGCGTTTTGGTCCACTTTTCGTCGCTTGGAAGACCAACATTTGTTTACATCACAATGGAAATGAATGAGCCTTGGTATTTATTTGTCTGTGTTTGTCAAGTCATACGAAAGATAACATGCGGATGAGTATGGTTGAGAGAGAAGGGGTCGAATCAGATAGAACGGCTGCTAAATTGATTGAGAACATTTGCTTGAGCCGAGTTACAACTCTTTGAACTGAAGTGTACATTTCGGCAATTAATTCCGCCAGAACCTGATAGATTGTCTATTTTTATTATCGTTTTTTAATAATGACTACTAATTATGTAACTGTATGATTTGCTACTGCCACACCAGGTTATTAGGGTGGAACTTTGTTGAGCTCACTTGTTGGCGGAGTGACGGAGCCTCGCACACTAGCGCGAACGTGTTAGGCGTAATTCCTGCAACAGCTTTCGCGTTCACTCGTATTTGAACCTGGGCATTTTGAATGTTTTCAAATTGTATGATTAGCTACTGCCGCACTTCAGTGTAACCGCAGAGGTCTGAAAGTGGTTCCAATTGTTGAACCTGTCCGCTTTCAAAGACCTCATCGCACCTTACCAGTTCTCGACCATGTCTCAGGCAAGATACGACAAGAACCAACACGCAGCGCACAACATGCAATGACTTCCTTGCCAAGTGCAGAAGTCTTAACGATGTTTGGATTGATATTGAGAAGACTGCTACTCTAGATGAAAGTTCCTACGCACGCTAAAATTGGATAACTCCAACTGTCCAGTTTTCTAAAACCTGGTGAAGATCCTGTGGATCCCGCGGCAGTGCATTCCACGTCTGCAGAGGTGTACAGAACAGGGACCATAACAAGCTGGACACAGGAGGACAAACCGATCATATTCCTGAATTTTTAATAAAATAAGTCTGACTGTCCGGCCGCCGACTTCCAGACTTTTTCTATTATCGCTTTGCTCGCATTTACTCATCTTGTAATCACACCAATACAACTTGTTGTCCTACCAATTTAAACGACGGAAAATGTAGAATCGCACTGCTGCTTTTTCTTTACGCTAGTTGACTCGCTACAGAACAAGAACCTCTCGTATCGGTTCAGCTGCAGCTTTCCGTTGAATGAAATAACTAAGAGCAGCTAATTACGACCGATGTACCGTGAAGCGATGAAAGCGAACGGATGTCAGCTCCTGCACGTTGTGGTTGGTAAAAAGATAAGGGTCAGCTCATCTATAAAAGAGAGCGGTGGACGGAACGAACAGTGGAGGTGAGCAAAGGATACAAATACGCATTATACGGGGCGACACAAAATTATGGAACGGAATTCCATTTGGTTCTTTCTCGCGACGTGAGCCTTCGACTACACATTTGTACAGTGATTGGCCTACTTTACAGAAGCGATCCAGAAAAGACTTGAGATCGACAATTGTCCGCATAGCAGAAAGCGGGAATGGAGTGGTGGAGATTTCCCGGCTGCTGAGTATTCCACATTTCGAAGGCTCTGAAACGCTTCCAAGGAAGAGGGACCGAGGAGGATCGCTTGAGAATACGTCGATCGAGAACCGCAAATAGCACGGGTAACCAAAAAAAACATTCAAAGTCGGATCGAAAGAAACCTCGAACAAAAAAGAGTTCCACGAGGAAATTCGCAAAGGCGATTGGAATTTTGAGGGAATCTGTACGGAGGATTCTCAGAGAGGCTGGACTGAAGGCGTGTAAGGAAGCGAAAAGTCACCTGATTACTGACCAAGCGAAAGTCAAACGGTTTGAACGGTGCAAGAGGTTGAGGAGACGTTTTGCAGTTGGACGGCATCGAAAGATCCTGTTTTCGGACGAGAAACGGTTCGATGGCGAAAGAGCTCACAATCGTCAGAATTACCGGGTATGGTTGAAGGGGAAGACACCACTGAAGGAAAGGATGATAACTAGAAGGCAAAAACCAAAGCAAATGATGGTCTGGGCAGGAATAACATACACTGGCAAGGCTCCACTTATCTTCGTGCACGAAGGAGTCAAGGTCCAAGGACCCCAGTATTTCACGATCCTGGAAAACAAGGTTTTGCCTTGTGCCCCCACGGTATTTCAGAGAGGAGATGTGGACCTACCAACAGGATGGCGCCCCGTCCGAAGAAAGTCCGAAGAAACGCATGAATGGATTACGAGAAACTTTCCGGACTTCACCTCGGTGGACCTATGTCCTTAACGGCCTGGCCACTGGCCAGCAAATTCATCTGGTTTGGACCCTTTAGAGTATTCTATCTGGAAAGTACTGGAGTCAATTGCCTTTGCGAATCCCCACTCGACAGCTGAAGCGCTGAAAAGGGACTTGACGAAAGCCTGGAATAATCTTCCCATGGACATCATCGCCACAGCAGTGGGCGACTTCCCAAAGCGATTAAAGAAATGTAAAGAAGCAAGTGACGGCGATTTTGAGCAGAACTATTTGCAACGATATATATTCTCTTAATATGCACAAATAAGGTTGTTGACGTTTGATTAACACGCAGAAACGCTGCTAGAAAAATCCGTTCCATAATTTTCTGTCACCCTGTACACCTGTTGTAGGGTGTCATCGTCAAACACTTACCAAAGTTGCACTATGATACGGCCCTCACTTGCAGGAGAAGACATCATTTACTGCTTTTTTTGATAATTGGCGCAGGCGCATTTCTCCAACAACAGTGGGGTCCGCTCTCGCCTTTGACGCGGTACGCAATCTCGAATATGTAGAGGTGCGCCAGCGCACAGAAGTGCGGATTCGACGGCTGACGGGTCCAATGATGTGACAGGATGATATTATGTGATATTCCCGCCTCTTGACGCATTTAAACTACAGTTCGCCGGCGCATCCTTATCACAGCAGTGAACCCGTCTCTCCCACTTCTGGGCGTCAGCACATTCTTGTCACAGCGACGCTGCATGAAATGGATGAATGCTTTATGATTTTAAATGAACAGTCACAGTACAGTCGGCTCACTCGAGAAACTCCGCGTGATGGGTGACTTTCCTATATCAACACCTTAATAATACAGTGCGTTTCATATTCATAAGATCACCCCCGAATTTTGAGTTTTCCGGGGAAGTAGCAATCAGGGAAATTTTCTGCTATATTTGATAGACTCCCCACCCTCAAAAACCATTGTAGCCAAAATCTCGTTCCATTACCTCTTACCCTGCAATTTTTATAAATATTTTTTGACTTTTCCTACCGTTTCATGATTATAAGATCACTTCTCGAAGTCCACCAATTTCCCGGGAAAAACTGAAACACATGCGAATGTTATAATCTGCACTTCTTCCACGTTTATTAATGATTTCGAATTG